>WSTG01001328.1:0-10407 GCA_019616325.1 Ceratobasidium sp. 394 | reverse complement strand
AAGCATAGTGAGGATGGTCAACTAGGGTCCCATTGGTGATGGAGGTTTTTTACGATCAATTTTGTGGAGCACTGTAATGCAGACGTCAGTCGTCAGTTGCCATCGTGATACCAAACAACTTAGGTAATCACAACAACGTCACATGACCACGACTGATCATGTGACCCCAGGATTACGAAGCGGCTCTTATAAGATTCGGAGCCGCACTAACATCAGTAGTCACTACACGTGACTTTTCACACGCACGGCACGTGACTCAGATACAGACTGCGGACTGCGGACTGTGGACTGCGGATTTACCATGTATATAAGAAGAAGCGAAAGCAAGATGGCGCCCCATCTTGCTTTATCTCGTCCACCACAGTGACTTGTAACCTACTTAGAACACACGAATACAGACAGAGCTTTAGCATTACAAACAACATTAGAACCTCATAGAGGCAGTAACAGAACAGAACGACCACTCCTTGAGCCAAGAACCACGGAACTAGAACAGGTCACGACATCTACTTCTCCAAAGATAACCTTGAGCATGCACAACACAATCCCCAAAATTAACTCTAGAGGGTATAGGAACTTCTTTCGGCAACGATGTAAGTGGGAGCAAGTGATGAGTGAATAAGCAGAACGTATGATATGCCCGATTATGGCAATACCTGCAAATATGGTGACGTAGGTATCGACATTGGAGTTCTAGAGAGAGCATGAGTTCCTATGAATGATAATCTGGGGGGATAGGCTTGTACTAAGAGAGTGTAGAATACCATGAATGCAAGCAAAATATGTTTGAGCGAGGAATACAGATCCTTGGCCTCAGATTGAGAATGATCTGGGATCTGGATGGACCGTGCAGGTGGCGACTTAGTGGGTGCTGCGGACGTTGGTCTCATATACGGGACTAGTTTCCCATTAGAGTCAAAAGGGCCGAGCATTATTCAGGCAATGGAAGTGGACTTACCAGACCCATATGTCAGAATATCTTGATCTTATGCACACGAGCGCACGAGGAGTCTAGAGAACCCCAACGTGTCTGATTCCCGGCAAGTGCAAGACATTGTAAGTCCTCTTTGTGGCAGGGGCTTTGAAGGTGGCTTGGTCATGCCTAATCTGGCGGTCTCTGCACCGACTTTCCTCAACTTTGCTCAATTCACATCAATTCACACTCAGTTCTTCTGACAATGTGGAAACACGGGGTCAATGACATTCATCGATTCACACATAATTTCGGCGACTTTGAGCCAGTTTCTTGTAAAAGCTCCTCGCTTCTTTGGCTTCTTTGTCAATCAGGTCTGGGCTGCCATTGGGAAGGTTTGGCGCACTGCCCCGTGACGTTTGATATCTAAGCTTTTCATTGTTTCGGCTCTGGCGCGGTACAGCAAAAGAACACGCTCAAGGTCGTGGTGGATGCACTCAAGGCCGATGTCTTTGTACTTTCTCACTTGGTCTTGATATTTTGCCCATCCACGGCCTCCTGCGTGTTGGCGTTGCTTGCTATATATCACGAGTCTAGTGCAGCTATTCGTTAACATCACTATTGCTGCCATGGTGCGCGTGCCTCCGCCTCCATCTCCACGCCATTCACCTCGACTCAGTGTGCGTTGGTCTCCCTCCCCACACCACTCACCTCATCGCCAAGTAACCCCCCAGTAAGTGCGAATTGCCTTTTACTTTTCATCACATGGACTAATGCATTGAGTTAGCCCTCGCGGTCGCATTGCTCAAGTTGTACCTTGCCGCCAAGTTACTCTGAGGTATGTAATTTTGTTCCTTGTTGTAGTTAACCTATGCTAATGCGATGTTTTAGATTGGCAACCCCAGGTACACCTCCCCCTCACAGGTACACATCTACTTGAAAGTTGTTCAGCTTTTAGGATATTAACTGGTCATCTTAGGATTCACAATGAGGCGGCGCCAGTCCCACCTATTGCGTTTCAAGGGTTCCATCAACAGTGTTTTCTCGCATGTCGCAACATTGATATGACACGAGTTTTCACAATCTATTCCCCATTACTGTCATTAACTGTTGTCGTCTTAGGCACCTCCAGTCTGGGGCTCTGTACTTTCATACGATCCCTGAACAGTGCAACCCATTCGCTAATCCATTTGTTTGCAATGGAATATGGTTGTTTTCGCCTCGCAACAATATTGCACAGACTAGCACTGTAGGGCGTCAGATTGGTGACATTCACTTCACCTTCCAACGTGGCACCCAGGATGCGACATTCTATGTCTGTGTTCTCCACTGACCGGGGCAACTGAGGTGGGCTAGGGCTGAAAGAGGAACCCATCATCCATTGTATCCTACACATGTCCTGTTCCAGCGTCGTAAATCAACTCCTCACTGGATTCTAGCCCAAACCTACGCTACATATGTTCACATGTACGATGGTCGGTTTTCCGTCCTTGATGATTAGTAAAAATCTATCACATTTTGGATTGTATATACTGCCCGCCGTCCTTTTCCTTCAAGGTGAATCTATCAGAATGTATGACTAATAATGCATTGATCAAACAAAATTTGACTTGAGAGAACATTTAAGACTGGCGCTTATAACTTAACCACCATTATAACATGCAAATGGCGCGTTAAGCCCCATTTTTTGGTCAATTGATCCATTGCAGCTTGTGGCTGTGAATGATGAACTGAAGCCCCATCCACGAATATAAAAAACAGCCTGGAGTCATTTTCACGCACTAACCGTCCCCTAAGTCTTCTCGTTTCCTGTTCTGCTCGTGTTGATCGCGACTTGATCTACTGAAGCAACCCCACTCACTTTGTCTAGATTGTACCGATGCCGCTCGCTAAGTTTACTTTTCCACTTTCATATCTAACTATCAAAACATGGCCGCCCAAGGAGAGAATCGCAATGTAAGTTACCCACACTAGAGCCCCTTGATCTCACAAAGTTAAGGATTGCAGGTTGGAGTTGTTTCCCCCGGACACAAAGGCGATATCTGTATGGAAGACGCATGGTCGGTAAGCCGCATAAATCTTCTTTGTTTTGCAAGCGCTGTCTTATGTTCGTTGACAGGCGCATCCTAAGCACACAGCCGGTTCTGCCTCTCAAGCTGTTGCACCACAAGCCACATCTATCCACCCTCAGCATGCACCTACTCAATGTGTCCCGCCGATTCCAATCCCAAATCCACCCGCTGAACCTCTTTTTAACATTGGGCGCTCCCAGCCGACCCAGCCGCCCGCTCTCCCAAAAGGTACTTTTAGGATGTTTCCGGCACCACCTGTATGTACCGCGAAACAGGACCCAAACCCTCAGCTGGTAAGTTGTCCTACTTAATAAATAATCATTTTCAACTGATTCAAAGCCTCAGCTAAAATGTTCTCGTGATGGGGAGGCACCTAAGGGACCCCCAGCTCAGAGTGCGGGATTCCTACCAGCATACCCGCCAACTACAGTACACACTCCTGAAGACAAGGTTTTTGTTTGTTTACACTGAATGTTCATTTAGGTGACCGTTGAAGATGGACTTATCAGCGCTACTCGTCAACTTGCTCAGCCATGAGAGACACCTGGTTATTTGAAACACAACCACACAAAGGCTGGGTCGAATTCTCACTGGCACGAGTCTCCCCAATTCATACAGCAAGGAGCATCCCAACCCAACCCACCACAATCAGGCCCGGTTTTGGAACCCAACTCATCACCACGGTCAAATGAACCCCAGCGCAATCCACTCCAAAACGGCCCACCTCAAACGAATGTCCCCCTACGATTGGATACCTCAAACGTACCTCTGCAGCCAAACGCTCCCCCATGAACAAATGCCCCCCCGCAAACAAACGCTTCCCCACAACCAAATGCCCCCTCTCAACCAAATGCTCCCCGATCAAGCGCTCCCCAACAATTCACTCTCCAGCCAAATGTCCAACCACCAAGTGTCTCCCAGCCGACCCAATCAAGCATACGTCAGTCAAACTCCCGGCAACCTGGAGGCCAACGTCTAAGCAATCCTCAACTAGCTAGTTCTATGGACACAGATAGTGACGTCAACGACAAGAGTTTGGGTGGGGGCTCAAGTGGGAGTTTGGGAGGGAGTTCAGATGTGTGTTCAGGTGGGGGAGGCGAAGCCACCATGGACTTGGTACATTGCTACAAACGAGTAATACATCTTTCACTTACGCAAATTCCAGCAACAACTGTATCAGATGATGGCTCAACCTTCTTGTCAGCAAAAATCCATGGCTCAGAGCCTGAAGGACTCTCAACAAGGTCAATCTAATGGGAGCAGACCAAAGCCAGCTCGTGTGTCACCTCCTCAGCCTTGCGAAGGGGTGAATTGGGATCAGTCGGTTCCGTGTGTAATGCCTGCAGGTTGTCAACCTTCCCAGGCTCATAGGGTTGAGATTCAGGTAAGCGGTTTAATGTTCCTTATCTTCGTCTCTCTAAACCTGCGTATTGAATATTGTCCATAGCGCGGTTGCTACACTTCTCAGGCATGACGATAAGACAAAACCGCTTCCCCCATCTCCTCCGAGGAATGTCCGCGTCCCGACAGTGCAGAGGTTCTTTATCCAGTGGGAGGAGACAGAAAAGTCACCATTCAATCGTCTCGCTGCCCAAATTGTAGTCGACTACATTCGGGAGGATTACGAGGAAGAAGGGTTCACACAAGCTGAGATCATCGATCTGTCGGCAATGGTTTCTGAACACATTTGTTACCTGTGCCGGACTGTCAAGAAATCAAATCGACTGCATGTGGATGAGCTAAAGGAACGCGAGCTTAAGCGTGCAAGCGCGGCTTCATGGAGAAATACTGTGAGCTACGTAGTTGTCTTGTTGTCCAGAAATTTGACCTTAATTACTCCAGCTTTTTGAGAGCTGGTTGAAGATCATCAACCACTTCAAGACTTCACTTGGGAAGAACAGAAACCTTGTGGTGCAGCTTGGCGTTGATGGTACCAGTTCAGACGAGGAAGACCCAGAGCGGGAGGGAGTCTATCTAGTCAAACGGCGTCAGGAGCTTTCATCGAACATCCAAGTTCTCAAGAGGTATGTAGTAAGCCATAGCATAGTAATATTGTCTAATCTTGTATTGGCCCGTAGCAAACTAGACTTGGCATATTTGTTGTATTACAAAGGCCCTGGGACCAGGGGGAGCCAACTGCACATTTGGGAACCATCCACCGAAGTCAGCGCATGACGTTTTAGAGTGGAAGGCCTCCCAGTATCATGCCTCAGCCGCTCATGGCTTCGATCGCTAACTGAGCCGGAGCACAAATTTTATGGCTTGACAGAGCACCAGTATGACATCAGTTTCCCCGAGGAACTGTTGAGGTGAAATATTGGGCCAGCGCCAGATCAAATACTGATGAGCGAAGATGAAGAGGAATAACTGTAGTTTTTTTATGTCCATTTTCTAGTTTATGGGGTTCTTTCGTCACGCTTGCGATTCCCCAATCTTATCACGTTTCATATTTCATGTTTAGCAATACATCTTATCTCACGCCCCACACGTGACCTTTCAACTCATCTACAGAAAACTATCATCACTGTGCAACTCTTGGGAACTAGCAATGCACTACGCCCGTGGATTATACTGATTAGAGTTGGTCATAATGGCATGCTTTGTTGGCGTGCCTTGCATGCTTCCATGATGTTCTGTTTGGTGAGTAGAACTGGGCAGCGTGGCAGCAAATTTTGAATAATTAACACATTCGATGTTCACCTATGCCTCAAGATTCTCTACTCTATCGATAAACTAGTCCTCTCTATCTCTCCGTCTGGTGGACAACTCCTGCTTACATAAGTATGTCTCTGGTGGCTAAATGCTTTGTTCGGGCCAAACGAGGCTTGCTTGTTCTCAAAATCCTTATACAAAGCCCCGAGGTGAGCCGCACAACTCTGCCCCCCTCCACGATCTCAATCGAACCAAGTTGCCTCGACAGCACCAGGTTTGGCATTTGCGAAGGATTCTCTTTTGACATGGACGGTCACCATGAAAGAACCCAACAACCCACCATGCCACACAATACCTCCCCTGTGTTATCTGCTGTATCTCACTCTGAATCGACCCCCACTCCAAAAATTAACTTCTACCTGCCACTGCATGAGCCAGTGGACCCTTGTTGGCCATGACTGGCAGCGCTGCCTCCCCTAAGGTCTATTTCAATATTCATTCAAAGACGCTTATACTTATCTTTCTTTGGGATAGCCCAGTGCCGACTATTCCTGGTCCTAGACCTGGCTTCACAATTCCGGATGCTAGCCCGCTGGCAACAAGCATTGGACATTTATTGTCGAGTCCAGCGCCAGGCTACTCCCCTTTGTGTCGTGACCTGTTCTGATTCCGTGGTTCTTGGCTCAAGGAGTGGTCGTTCTGTTCTGTACTGCCTCTACGAGGTTCTGATGTCGTTTGTAATGTTATAGCTCTGTTTGTATTCGTGTATTCTAAGTGTGTTACAAGTCACTGTGGTGGACGAGATAAAGCAAGATGGGGCGCCATCTTGCTTCCTCTTCTTCTTATATACATAGGGGTTCTGCAGTCCGCAGTCCGCAGTCCGCAGTCCGCAGTCCGCAGTCCGCAGTCCGCAGTCGGCAGTTTGCAATACTCATGATCACGTGCTGGAGGCTAGGGTTGGCGCGGCTCCAAATCTTATAGGAGCCGCTTCGTAATCCTAGGGTCACGTGAGTGCTGACTAAGTGGAGGTGGAGGCAGCATTACCAGGAAGAGTTTTACCTGCCTCCGCGTTACGTTACGGTGGTTACAGGTCACGTGGTTGGCTGACTAAGTGGAGGCAGAGGCAGCATTACCAGGAAGAGTTTTACCTGCCTCCGCGTTACGTTATGGTGGTTACGGGTCACGTGATGTGCTGACTAAGTGGAGGCGGAGGCAGCATTACCAGGAAGAGTTTTACCTGCCTCCGCATTATGTTACGGTGGTTACCGGTCACGTGGCCAGGAACTTGACTTTTAGACGGCAACGGCTAAGCCTCAAAAAATAAAGGAAAATGTGGGTCTTCCCTGGGTAGGTCACAACATTATCCCCCCCTTAATACGCCCTTTTTGGAGGATTCTCAAAAAGGCGTAAAATTTCTAAGGGAAGACAAAAAAGGGGTTATTCCCCGCGTAGACCCAGTCCACGTTCCCTTCGACCCAGGCGTCCCCCTCCTCCCCCTCTATGTCCGACCAGCACTTCATGATCCCGGCGCGACTATTCCCTAGGATCACTGTCGGTCGTACTTTCATTGTTTTCACGTGGCTATAACGCCCCGTGAAGTCCGCTTCATACTGACTCAGCGCCTTGAGCGAGTACTTCCCGTTTGTGTGGACCATATCGTCCAGGATCCACACATCCGTGCTCTCCAAGAGCGCCGCTACGTTCCATACGTTGCACATTCAGCTGTGTGTCCCCTTGGACCGTGCGAACGCTGTCTTCCCCGTCCCCGTCTCGCCCTCCACCACCAGAATCCGGTGTCGTCTCCCGGGGGCCTTCGGGGGAACCTCCCATTCGAACCATCTTTCGACCTGGTCGACATGGTCGCGCATTGCCGGGACGGGGAGGTCCACGGGTATGGCCGGGGGCAGACCGGCGTCCTCCTTATACGTGTACTCAGCGTAGGCGCGTACCAAGTTCCACGCCGTCGTGAGCTGCAGGGGGCGCAGCTTTTTGTATTGCTGGTAGAAGTTGTCCTTCGACTCCGCAGCGATAATCTCTAGGCCATCCTCTAGGTCGGCCTGTGCTCGGGATCTCTTCCCGCCCTTCCCCTTCACCAGTATCTCCTCCATCGCCTCCTCCGTGAGATCTCCCGCCATCAGCTCCTCCACCTCTTCCCCATTTGCGCCCACGTCCTTCCATAGGTAGTGGAAGGCTGTCCGCGTCGGGTTCCCGCCGGGACCGTCGCGTAGGTCTTTCGGGGCGATATTGGGGTGTACCCCCTCGAAGTCCCAGAAGTGGGAGCTATGGGCGTTCCACCCGTTCTTCCGGTGGGTGCTTATTGTCAAGGCGTGTACGTGGAGCGGTCGCCCTGGGTCGAAATCCGGTTGCTCCGGATCGTGCCGTTCGACCACGGCCAGCGTTCGCCAATGGTTCGGCCGGGACCTGCAGAAGGTCTCGAACCTTGCTACCAACCCGGTGGTGGGTTCCTCGCGCAACTTGCTCCAGGTGACTAGGACCGCCCTGGAAGAGACGCGGAAGGACGGAGTGTTGTTCTGGGAGGAGCTAGCTTGGGACATGTTGAGTGGTCTGTGGTGGGGGAGGGATACAGTAGGTTCGTGCCTCCGTCTTTTCATCTCATTATATTCTGGGTTTCTTCCCGGCCGAGCCATTCCTTCGGCCGCCGAGGCGTTTCTTCGGCTGCCGAGGCATTCCTTCAGCCGCCGAGGCGTTCCATCGGCCGACGAGGCCTTCCTTCGGCCACCAAGGCATTTCTTCGGCCGCCGAGGCGTTTCTTGGGTTGCCGAGGCATTCCTTCGGTCGCCAAGACCTTCCTTCGGCCAGTGCGACGTTCCTTCGGCTGACACATCTCCGAGGGGTGCCCTCCCTTCACTCCTTCGTGGCACCGGCCCCGCTCGCGGGGCCCCCGGTGCCCACTCCGTTGACTGCGGTCGGTGCCTCCTCTCCGACCCCTCCGGTATAACGGTGTATGTATATTGTCGTGTGTGAAGGTTAGCCCGACCAATGGTAACCATAGCTGCCCGGTTCACGTGATTTGGTCTTGTTGCTTTGTTGTTCCGATACTCTTAATCACCTGATCCCTTGGGGTTGCTGGACCCTCTTTCGCATATATATTCTGGTGCCTCCGTTCGATGGCTTGTATCTTCAGTTGACACTCCTACTCCCCTCTCTACCCTTCTTACTCGTGTTGACTATGCCTTGCACCATCGCCGCTCATGCCCAACTCGTCGCTGCCTATAAGGTGCAGCAGGAGCAGCTATGCCGGCTGCAGGCGACCGTAGCTCCTCCTTCGGAGGCTACCTCTTCCTGGCCGACCATATCAGCCAATCATACCAAGTGCTTGGCCAAAAAGGCCGAGCTGAAGGCTCGTCTGGACCGCCTCCAGGCGAAGCGGGCGGCCATGGCCGCCCGTATTACTTCGTTGTCGGATGACAACGACACTCTGCGTGCTGCGCTTTCGTCAGCGCAGAAGGTTATTTCCGGTTGGGACGTGGAGATTGAGGGTTTGGAGAGGGAACTGGCGCAGGCGAGGCGGGAGTTGGAGGTGGTCCGGGCGAGGAAGGGGATCCGGGCTGGTCGGGCGCACCCGTATCCCTGGCCGGTTCGGCAGTCTCCTTCTGTTATTGATATAGAAGACTAGGGTTGTAGTTTCTTCTTGAATCGAATGTTCTTTTCTTTTCTCCCCTTCTTTTGATGGGCAGTCGTTAAAGGTCCCCGTGGGAAGTTCGAGAAGTATAAGAGTAGTGGGTGTTGTCGCCGAAGGTAGCGTTGTCTCCGTCCTCCCATATCCTCTACTTCCTATATAAAACATGCGTACTATTACTTTGCAATGGGACTCTTTTAACTGCCATTGTGACTGGTTCCCGGAGGGGGATTACTGCCCCTTCTGTAATTCCATATGCGACGTGACTCTGGAGGACTTTGAGGGTGGCGTCGCTGAGGGCCTGTGGCATTGGTGGGGTGATATTGGTGAGTGTTATCGTCTTCCTTATTCTGTACCCAATTCTGAAGACCTCATTAGATTGTGAGGAGGAGGAGAAAGTGTGATGGAGGTGATCTCTATCCCCCTCCCCTCCGCCGGTGAGGACCAAGGGAAATGTCCCGAATCTCTCGAACTTCCTTGCGGAGACGTCGGGTGAAGAAGCGCCGTGGGTGCGTCCTGCGAAGAGGAAGGCTGAGGACCTTCCCTCCGGAAGCATTTCTAAAAGGCCCCGTGTCGGGGAAGCTTCGACTTCACGCTCGGGACCCTGGGCGTGGACGTTCAGGGATCGTGGGAGCGGGTTGGTTACGCTGGACCCTCGTGTGAAGGACGTAGGCGCGGGTGTGGGGCCTCGGGGGGGGCCCAGTCGTCTGTATGCACCCTTTCATCCTGTGGTCAGGAAGTGAGGGGGGGCAAATGGTGTGATGTATAACTATATGATATCTATTATACGTCACAACTCGTCTTCAACCCGTTCCACCTTCACCTCGACCCTAACTTTTAGGACTGCTATGTCCTCCTCCCTGCACTCCGCCCAGGCTAGTGCCCTGTGGGATAGCCAGTCCCGGAATTCGCTTTCGCTTGGCATTCTTGCTGCGACAAGGTCGTAGACCTCCTTCTCCGTGATCTCACGGAGGCATCCCCAGTAGCCGGGGGGTACTCCTGCCTTCCATTCGCGGATGCAGTTCTTTACCCATGCGATCCCGACGCAGGTAGTACAGTGCTCCACAAAATTGATCGTAAAAAACCTCCATCACCAATGGGACCCTAGTTGACCATCCTCACTATGCTTA
>WSTG01001327.1:0-10407 GCA_019616325.1 Ceratobasidium sp. 394 | reverse complement strand
GCTAGACTCGGTGTATGCGTGCTTAGGCGTGCCGGATGTAACGGCAAGGGTGGGATGGTGGGAAAACGAAAAACTACGAGGCCGCAGCGTGCGCGGACCTCGGTTGTGGGTCTCTACAGGAGGTAGGGATCAAAACGGGTGACCCGGATTGCCGCGCGGGTGATCCCACGGGTGCGGAAACGGGCCGGGTGAAGCCCGGATGTCACAGCCACCAATCACCCGCGGCACTTTTGTCGCGGATGCCCACACGGGTATCATCCGCGGGAAGACAAATTTGTATTTACACAAACCTAACAATTCTGTTTTCATTAGAGTCCACGCTTTGGGCCACGTTGTCAAGCTCGGGGCCGGGGAGCAACGAAGTGCTATACTAGGGCCCCACCGCCCTCTGAGCTCCGAATGAGCGCAATGACGTGCGGACAATTCACTATTATTAAGTGGCCACGCTCAGTAGTGTCAACCCAAGATGCCGTTAAAGTCGATATTCGGTTATCCAATAAGAGAGTGGGATTAGACTCAAATACAAGGCACGGTTAGCGAGTCGAGGACGACGTGAGCCGTGCGAGGACGATGCTCCAGCTCGGAGGTCCAGTGCAGGTCCAAAGGACCCCGCCATGCTATGCGATCACATGAAAAGATACGGCAGGAGTCTCAAAGTACTCCTAACTAGGCCTTGCTTTTTTGTACACGCAAAAATGACCGGTAGGTCGAAAACAGTGCATTCTACTTTCTTAGCACGCATATACGTTATTCCTGTACATCTAAGTGTACAAACACCGAGCGCCACCCCACCAACGCTGCTTAACAATCCTTGCGGGTACCCGCGTGCTCACCCGGGTTATCATCCGCGCCCGCCATATCCACGGTAAGCATTTCACATTCTTCCCGTGGTTAGCCGACCCGCCCCGGGTGTCTTACTGCGGATGGTCCCGCGGTGTCATCCGGGAACTCGCTATCCATTTTGATCCCTAACAGGAGGCCGGGGACACGTGATGCGCCCGGGTCCGTTTTATCTGCGGCCGAGTACGGCTTGTGCTTCCTCCGCTCGCTGCGTCCCACAAGCTCCCATGGAAGTCTTGGCTCAGATTGGCGCGGGCCTTTTGCAGTTCTTCGCTGGCGTTGGTGTATGTTTGAACTACGCCAACCATCCCATTGACATGCTTCGCGACCTTGGCCATGGGTGTTTGAGCTAGGAAGAGCTGGGGATATACATCGCTCCTAAATCCACACAATAATATAATATTTTAGGGCACAGGATCTATTCGGCTGTGATATCTACGGACTTACCATTTCACGTTGAGCTTGCTCTTAATAGTCTTAAGTTCAACAAGCGAGGATTGAGGTACTAGCATCCCGTGTACAGCGTGACGGAGTTCGGAGCCTTCAACACTGACGACTTCAACCTGTTTACCAGGTGTTCGAATTGCAGCTCCTGGTGGGGTAGCACAAAGTTCGGGAGGGGACAGATGAGCGGGTACTTCTGCTAGGATATCAGCATCGTTCCGCGGCTTGTCGTCCTTGATTAGATCGGTCGTGACATCGACCTCAAAGCGAACCATGAACCGCAAGCCGAGGAAGTCGTAGCGAATGATCCTGTGGTAGCTAGTGACCTTCAGCCGAGAGACAGATGTGGAAGTCTGGTTCGTTGCCTCCAATAGCAAAGGTTCACCAGTCGCAGCTGCCTCAAAATTGTGACCATAGCCTCTGAAATTGGTGGTATTATCAACAGAGTGCTCATCATAACGCGTAAGGACTAAAGTTTTATCGTTTGGAGCAAGCTGAGCGTCGATTCTGAACTCGCGGTTTCGATGCCGGTTTGGTCCGTTGGAGCAAATAAAACGCATCAGCTTGCGCAAATTGTTGCGGTCCGTAACGATGTCAATGTTTTCGCTTGAGAGGGTAGGGTTGTTGTTGGGGGTCCCTTGAATTACGGAAATAGCGCGAATCATCGGTTCAAGGGGCGAGTTAGGTGACCGAGCTGTATTCTGGTCGATAAAGGCGGGGCCAGAGTCAGTTTCTAGTTGCAGAGGCAGGGTTGGCTCCCTCCACACAGGTGGGTGTCCTATGGTTTCGGTTATATCAGTAAGTGAACGATTGAATATATAGTAGAATCTATTTACCCGGAACTATAATGAGAGGCGTTGGGTGCTCGACCCAATTGTACGATCCGAGGGTAACAAGATTGGTGATTTCAACGTTATTGTTTTCAGCACCATGAAGAGTCGATGGGATTGGTATGGTGCAGAGATCTTGGGTTGACAGGCCCTCGGACAGTTTTGAAGGGCACGGATTATCCTGCTGAGGCTGGAAGGACCTAATTTCAGCGCAGCTAAGATGAGACATTGATTATATCAAGGGAGTTTGGAAGAACGGCCGGTGGTTGTTGAGAGCTCGAGGCCGTGGCACTGAAAGTTTTGCCACCTGATGAACCAATGTGGATTGCATAACACACGTCAACAAATGTAGCAGCCACTCGAGGGCAACCCGACATATTCTTGCGATGTGAGTTATTACTTTTGAGAGTCGTCGTAAGGTTGGTGCTGCAGACAGAATAACGCCACAAGCCACACGGTTGTACAAGGCTGAAACGTGGACGGTGGCAAGCGCCACGCCATGGTAGGTGGCGGGACTACCCTAAAGGGCTCAATTCTTGGGTTTTATAATCCCGGGGCTAATTTTATAGTAGACAATGGACGAATCATCACCCGAGATACCAAGGTATATATCTGGATTGTTCGCGCTTGGCGAGTTTTTGAATGCTTCGGTAAGCCTGGTGAGGGTAATTAGATTGCCTTCTTCGTGGACACGTTTAGCTTACCAGTCGAATGACATCGTTTCCCCAAGCCCGCAAGGAATGACAAGTGATGGGTCCTTCTGATGACACGTATATTAATACTTCGGACTTTCAAGTCTATAACTTGCCTGCTCCGGCCTTCTTCCTGAAACGACTGCACGGCCGATTTGAGGAGCATCGACTATTTCCACATCCGACCACTGTTGACCTGATGAAGTATCAGTTCCGGAGGTAGAAGTACGATGCAATAGGCGGTCACCATAGACGATGTCGTTATAAG
The DNA here is from genome assembly GCA_019616325.1 of Ceratobasidium sp. 394. Lineage (NCBI taxonomy): Eukaryota > Fungi > Basidiomycota > Agaricomycetes > Cantharellales > Ceratobasidiaceae > Ceratobasidium > Ceratobasidium sp. 394. The sequence continues at coordinate 7,333 of WSTG01001327.1, read as the reverse complement.
TTTGGTATATCGCTCCACGGGATTTTGGATATTTTTGCAAGTATCCTTTTAAGGCCGGATACTGCATATGGTTGGGCGTCAGAGTACATTTAACGATCTGTATATCATAATACTCGGACAGAGGGATGTTTCTCCATTTCTCTAGAACAATCCGCTGTCGAGTCAGGTTGTGGGATGGGATTTCGAGTCAGGTGCTCCTGCGATGGGGTCTTGTATTTCAAATGGTGGTCCTCGCTTGTACTTAAACCACGTCTATGAAGTCTATGATGATAAACCAAACCGTGTCCGCTTGAGCTTACTGGTGACCGCCTGGTCATTATCTAGCTTAAATACACAATCTCACGTATCTGGCGTTACTGAGAGGACACCATTAGTAGTTCCCGACCTAATCTGCGTTACAGCCTGTTTCAGGCCTTGCTGACTGTTATACTTGATCATATCTCGCCGAACAAGGACTCACGCTCATGGCTGCATTCGCCGCTCGTGGTGATTTTCCTCAAGATCAACTTACTGAGCTTGAGTCTATAGTCGAGGTGTTTGGAGCGGAGAATGTCCAACGGGCAGAATCGAAGCAGGCATGGGGCAAGGTATGCGGGATACCTTACTTATAAAGCATCAACTTATAAGCTTGATTTTGTCCAGAAAGCCCCCCAGTTCATTGAGTTTGATATCCGTCTCTCTCCGTCCGACGCCAATCCTAATACTGAACAAGTTTTCGTAACCTTGCACGTCAAGTAAGTGTTGGTATTTTATGTTAACGCGGTGCCAATTGACGTCGGTTGTAAGGTTCCCTCATACTTATCCTCGAGTACCTGCGCAATTTACGGCGAAGAATCCCGTGAACATTGCGAAGAAGCACATACCCGATTTGAACAAATTCCTTCATTCGACTGCGGAACGTTATGTTGGGGACCCAATGGTGCTGGTGGTAAGTGTCGGTGATCCTCGTGAGGGTGATTGAATTAAAACTCCTAAACGTAGGTCGCAGACGAATTCAGAGAAAAACTGGCAACCCTCACTACTGCCGAAGCTATTCCTGCTAATACATCGCTCGCGGACCTCGTGACCCAACGTGCCAACGCGGCCCTTGCAGCTCAAAAGGCCCAACGAGAGGCGCAAGCTGCTAAGGAGGAGGCCGATCAAAGGGAGGCGGCTCGGAGGCTCGAAGAGGATCTCAAGGCGATGGAGAATCAGCGAACCATGGCTCTCGAGGTTGGGTCATCTCCAAGCGATAGGGGCGGACTTGTAAGTGATGCACGCGTTCGTCTCACAGTATCGGGAGCGGAGGACGACAAAGAAATATCCCCGGATAGCATGCGCGTCGAGAGGTTTGGAGATAAGATTGAGATTGATGGTAGATCATTCAACTCCGTCCGCTTGTCGTGTCCCCAATCCAGTGAGTGTTACATTTGCTACTACCGCTTATATTATTTATATATACTCCTCCAAGATGGTGCGCTTGGTACAACATACCTCGCGGAGCCCATATTCTCCGAAGCTACCCACAAGACCCCATCAAAGCTCTTTCTAGATACACGAGCCGGGGCAGAGCCGGTTGTACTCGAAATGTACGAAACCATATTTTATTCTACATATTACTCCAACCCGGGTACGTCCATAGGCCACATACTCCTGGCTTACGTTGAACTAGCCTGTTAACAGCTGGAAGATCAAAACTCCTGACTCTTGTCGACGAGATTCGTCGCTTGATTGCGATCAGGCACCCCCATCTGCAAAACGTGTTTGCTGTCAAGATAGGACAGGTAGAAACAAGACCTTTTACCTCTGCGTTCACACCCGTTCCCCTCTGGGTTGGCACAGAAACGACAGCGCACGAAGATCGTCGTAGCAACGTTAGCGATGGCCAAGGCGTTATTTACACGCGGCTCTGCTTGCTCGTTGAACGCTCTCCCCAGCTGCTGCTTGACGAAGTGATCGCTCAGTGCGAAACGTTTAGGAAAGACCGTGCTGTTGTATGTGATTTTCTTTCTATTCTGGGATGAGGAACATCTCACCGGCGCTGTGCAGTCCTACATTTGCTCGGCTCTTCAAGCGCTTTCTATTCTGCACGCCAAACAATTTACGCATAGAGGTAGGTCAAAACAGTCGTCTAGTTTGAACTATTCTCACATGGTCCTTAGCGATCAACTTATCAAACCTTGGGTTCATACACAGCTCGCGGGGTCAAGCGGGGACATTGAAGATTAGGCGAACTTGGTGGTTTACTCGCCTGGTCGATTTGCACAAAGCGAATCCCTACGGCCGTGGTTCTGCAACGTGTAATGAAGATCAGATTCCTGAGCGGTGGTACGTTTTCGTCCGATTCTTTCACCGAAACTAAAATCATCGACAGGATGCTACCGGACGTGTTGGAGGAACCACACCAGTATTCGTACAGGCGTGATATTTGGGCGTTAGGTTTGGGTCAAGTCATTAAATAACGAGTAGAAACTGATTGCTGTAAGACAGGTATTGTGTTTGTGCAAATGCTAATGGGTACACTGGTCATTCACCAATTTGGAGACGTCCACGAGGCTTTGTCTATGTGTAAGTGTGTTCTGTGTCTCTCGCCGACGGGTATTGATATTCAGTTCAGCCGAAATTCCTGGGCAATTACAAGATATCATTCTCACCATGGTGACCTCCCAGAGGAAGCGGCCGACCTGTCTTGCTCTCTTGACGAAGCTACAATCGCTTGGACAAGTCACACCGGTACCCACAAGTATGTTAACCCCAAATCGCGGTAGACCTATGCCAATAATTTATACAGAGCCCAAAGCGTTGCCGTCTCTGAGGCAGCAATCCTTGTCACCCGAAGGAGAGCACTTTTCTTCGATGGGCATCCTTCAGCCTAGTCTATCCGCTCCAAGGGTGAGCCGGTTTCGCGAGGAGTGGGAAGAGCTCGAGTTCCTAGTATGTTTGTTGCGTTATCATATAGTTGCAACGTTGACCTAAAATGTTTCAGGGCAAGGGCGGGTTTGGGTCAGTTGTAAAGGCTCAAAACAAGCTCGATGGCAGAATATATGCGGTTAGTTAGCTTCTGCCTGTGCATCTGAAATTCGGAATCAATGGCGGGGAGTAGGTCAAGAAAATCAGGTTACGAGGCGCCGATGACGCTAAAATCTACCGGGAAATAAATGCGCTATCTAAGCTATCACATCGGTATATCGTTCGGTAAGCCCCCACCCCGATAGTCCCAATGCAATATTTAACCATTGGGGTAGATACTATACGGCGTGGCTCGAGACACTGCAATCCGACGCAAACCTACCTACCGATTCAGATGGATCCAGCGCATCATCTGACGCAACCGAGGCGCCCGAAACACTGACAAACGGCTCTAATTCGGACGAAGAGGCCTTGTTCAACCTTGATGACCTCCCACCACCTGGCTCCTCTCCTTATACCGGCACATCTTTTCCCGGCATCCACTTTAGAGAAAATAGTGAAAGTCGCAGTCGCTCATCGCATGGATTTGATGACTCGAGTGACGAAGATGACGAAGAGGACGTACCGGCGCTGGTATCGCCTGCAACCTTAAAGGCAGCTCTCCCCAAAGTTAACCCTCGCATTTTGTACATTCAAATGGTGCGCCTGGTGGACGTGAGCCATGCTTGTTTTGTCGCTCATTTGTTGTAGGAATTTGTCGAGAACCAAACATTGAAAGAGGTCTGTGGACCTCTGCCCAATTTCACCTCCCTCGAATACTTAAGAGTATGCCTCGGTTCAGCTTGTTGAACGCAAAGCCCCAGAGGGCGGCTTCAATGAAGATGACTCCTGGCGACTTTTTAGGCAACTCGTCGACGCGTTGGTACATTTACAACAGAACGGGATTCTACACCGGGATATCAAGCTTGCCAACATCTTCATTGATGCGAAAGGCAATATAAAGGTACGCATATACGCAGTACACGTCAAGTTTCATGCTAATGTTGTTTTAGATAGGCGATTTCGGGCTTGCTGTCGACGCTGTGCTACCTGCGGAATCGGTTGATTCCCTGACCCCAAGGGTAGACAGGTTTCATGGAGAACTAACATCTGGTGAGACCAATGATTTTGCTTTGAGGACGTGCCTTACGATGAACGCAGGTGTGGGGACAAGTTTGTATGTTGCACCAGAAGTAAGCTCAAGGAGAAAGAAAGAGTCCCGTAACCAGTCCAAGGCGGATCTGTACAGGTAAGACCTATGTGCGCGTGTCCGAAGTGTTCTCATATTACGTTATGCTTTAGCTTAGGGGTGAGTAAAAGGTATGGTCCGGGTGGTCTATACTTAACCTTTGCTTAGATCGTATTCTTCGAGTTGAATTTCCCGTTCGATACTGGTAGCGAACGTGTCGCGGTACTGCTGCGGCTACGACAACCTTCAATCGAGTTTCCATCTACATGGCCCGAATCGAGACACTGCCAGCGGAAGATTATCGAAATGCTCCTCGAGCACGACCCGGAAAAGCGACCATCGGCTCTACAACTTAGCAGGAGCGAGTATTTACCAGAAACACTAGAGGATGAATACGTGAAAGAGGCTCTACCGATGATTGGTGCGAGTAAACGAGCGCTTTTTGCACTCGATTGAGACTAAATCATTGAATCAGTTGACCCCAAGAGACCCCACTATGAGGCTCTACTCGCCAAGTTGTTCGATCAGGACCCCATACCCGCCAAGGCATTTATCTACAACATGAACGCGGAAATACCGGATTATGCCGCGTTATACGACACAGTCCAAGAGAAGATTGCTGCGCTTTTCCACGTGCACGGAGCGGTCGTCAAAGAACCCGTCTTGTTGGCTCCAAACCATGGCGCGCCGAACGATGCGAACGAGGACCGACAAACGGTTACATTGCTAGATAGACGTGGCGATCTGGTAACCCTCCCTAGGCACGCTGCCACTCCGTTCGCTCGTCTAGCCGCCATTGAGGGAACCACACGAATTAAGCGGTACTACATCGGTACGCTCCAAAAGCTAAACTCAAGTGCTTACGGCTAATTTAACGTGCCAGGCAATGCATACAGGTCCACTACCATGGGCCCGCCTAGGGCGGTCAAGTTTGCCATGTTCGACATCATTACGCCCGACACGGACGCGGTTACATTTGCAGCGGCCGAAGCAGAGTGTATGCGGGTAGTAGACGAGATTCTATCTACCTTCCCTGGCACTCGAGAACAAGCCATAGAACTACATCTCACACATGACGGTTGTAAGTTTGGGAAGTGGCTGGCAGCTTGAAACACTAAATTTGGTTTGCAGTGACCAAAGATATCCTGAAGATCTTGAGAGGGGTTGACGCGCGCGTGGGGGAAATATTGTCTCAAACCAAATCATCGTTTCCCCAGAAGCGGGTTCAACTGCAGCAACTTGGTGTGGGTAGGGACACTATTGACCTAATTGAAGTCCTCACCGGGTCCTACGGTACGCCCTTCCCGGTTTTGTTCGCGCACACAGGCTAAGGGTGGCATCAGACAACGTCGAAACGCTTCTCACGCGCTTGGAAAAGGTATCGTTTGAGGATAATCCAGGGCGTAGGGAGGCACTGGACGAGCTCAAACACACAATAACACTCGCACGCCTAATGGGTATCAAACGCAGGATCGTCATCGTGCCATGGTCTCTATCTATGCTTAATCAGGCCGACTTTACCGGGGGCCTCGTTTTCGAAGCAAGGGGTGCCAAACGGACAGATATCGTCGCACGAGGAGGAAGGTGAGTAAACAGGGGCCCTCACATGGATACATGAGGTTCACGTTGACGTAGATATGACCCATTGATCACTAAATTCACGGTTCCCGACCGACGCACGCCAATACGAGCAACAGCTGCCCAAATTTCAGTCGACAGGATTGCGAGTGGGCTCGCAGACTATCTCTCCAGTAGCGTCAAGAGCCTAGTGAAAGAAGAGCGGTCGTTTGGATACTGGTCTCCCAGTCGATGCGACGTCTACGTCGCGTCTTTCCAGCAAGGACTCCTACATGAACGGGTCGAGTTGACAAAAGAACTTTGGAACCATCACATCCGCACCGACTTGATGTACGAAGAAGCGACGCAGCAGAGTGGTGAAGAACACGTGCGTACATGCAAGCGGGAGGGAATATTGTAAGTTGTGTCAAATTATGATACAACATATTCAACTCTTTTGCAGGTTCCTAGTGTACATCCGCCTCAAGGCCAAACGTGATTCGAGCGTAGTATTGGTCAAGAGCGTGCTTACAGGGGTCGAAACCGAAGGTACGCCTCACGCGGTTCAATCACCTCCCTAAATTAAATTTACAACCCTCTCTACAGTTGCACGCAACGAGCTTGTTGGATGGCTTGAACACCGTCTCGCCGAACAGCGAAGAGCAGAAGCGGTTGAAGGAACTGGACCAACGTCGTTGATAGAACCCGGCAGTGGCGGCAAGGACACGCTCCAAGATAGCATCCATGTGCTCGTCCCCGGAGAGGGTCACCGAAAACAGCGCAAGCAGAGCAAGAACATATTCCTAGAAAAGGGTATGTGGTAGTGACTTAATTTGCGCATCTTACTCACCGTGCGCATACAGCCCAAGATCTTCAAAATGCTGTGCGTCAAGCGTCCTCGGCTGGCATACAGATTCTTGCAGCCGACGTCCCGCCTGCAGCGTTCAACGCAATGACGTCCGGCACCGCGTGGCTTTCAGACGAAGACGCATGGAAGGCCGTGCTAGCCGCTTTTCCAAAGGACCAAGCTGGTCATGCTGCTCAGGTACGCGAAGAGTTTGTCAGGAAGAAAACACAAGGACACAAGTTATTACTACTGCTCTCTGTGCGAGACGATCGTGTATTTTTGTTTACATTGAGAGATTGAAAGACGACTGAGCTTGGATTGGTGTTCTATTAATTAGCATGGATGGGTATAAATGTATGGTGTAGCTACAAAGTCTGATGAATATGGTCTATAAACACACTGCTCAAACCAAGCTATGCCAGAGTCCAGTGAGGGAAAAGTGCAAAACAACCGCCTTACTTGGCGTCCTTGGCGTCAGCAGGCTTTACCTCGGGAGTAGCAGGCACCGAGCTCGCCGCCGGTGCCGGCGCACCACTCGTGCTCGCACGAGACTGCCTAAAACTTGCAGCCTTGCTCGCGAAAAACGAGCCCCACGAGGACTGGACCGACTGCGCGGCGGGCTGTGGCGGCGGCGGGCTCGTAGGTGCGAGCTCAGACGCGGCGGTAGCCGGTGGAGATAGCACTTTGGGCGCGGCTGCAGGCGAAGGGGATTTTTGCGCTGCTAGCCGTTGCGCAACTCCATCGCGGAACCCATCAAACGCCTTGAAGAATCCGGTCGAGCCTGTGGTGATGGCGCTGGCGATACGATCCCG
>WSTG01001326.1:0-10407 GCA_019616325.1 Ceratobasidium sp. 394 | reverse complement strand
CTCTGCCAAATCAACATCGACTCAGGAGCAGTCATGAGCACTCACCAGCGTATGAGCACATAGAGATTACCCCCTGGATAGAGAGCATTCGTGAGCACAAGACCGGGCATCAGGAGTTCTCGTGACCCCACCATTGATGCTCATGAGTGCTCACTGGCACGGAGCTCATAACCGCTTGCAAGCAGAGACTAGTAGCTGGTGAGCACTCGCGAGCTCCGGTTATGCGCACCTAAGCCCCAGCCGTGTGATCGGGAGCTTGTGTTGCATGCTTAGGAGTAGTTGGGCTGCTCATGCCACGTGATTACAATTCGCACGCAAGCATACGGGCGGACTCGGGGCTCTTGCCAACTAGTAAAAATTCTAAGTTCCTTTGTTTACCCCCCTTCCCCCGTGTTTTGCCGCAGCAACAACCCCTGATCCTTGCGAGAGTGTATCCATAGCACCCAACCGAAGCGGGTTGTCGGCTTAAGTTTGTAGCTAATCCAAGTTTACGTGTCATCGAGTTCAATTCCACGTCAAGGTACAACCAAACAACTCATCAAGAACAAACACATATGCCCAACCAACATGTTGACATGAAGCGGTGAACAACATGGGAAAGAGCAGGCGGGGACTTCAAACGGAACGGTCACGGTCACAGCCAAGAACAATCGGTAACGGATAAACCAATACATCAACAACCCCGGGCACGGGATAACAACGGAAAACATTGAATCATACGGCGCACAGCTGAGCGAGCAAGCGTTCAAGAAGCAAGCCCAGAGCGGCAAACAAGAAAGAGACTGGAGCGTGTATCAACTTAGTAAGAAAAGCAGCACCGGAAGTAGAGACCAGCAGAAAGAAACAAGCGCTCGAGCAAGCCCAGAGCAGCAAACAAAAGAAACCGCTATACACAACAGCTCGTTAAACGAGTAACAGCATAGTAAGAAAAATGGCATCAAGCGTAGGCACGAGTGAAAAGAAACAGGCACGAGATTTGGAAACCGACACGGAACAATATGGCATATGTGTGCAAATGACAATCGAAGACAGGCGGGTTAAGTTGGTACGGGTGCAAATACTGTGCGCACCGTTCCAATACAGCTATTTATTCAATATAACCATTCCAATCCATCCCTAAGCACGACCCTTCCCTTTTGCGCGAGCAGTATACCGGCCGTCCGGGTAAGTCTCAGGTTCGTTCACATCGGAGCCGGCGTCGTTAGAATTGATGGACTGCTCGGCCATAGTTTGATCATCGTTGGAAATCGGGGTATCGGGCCGAACCTCACTGCGCAGTGTGATGGGCTGGTAGATCGGTGCGTCGGTGGGGAGAGCGCCCGAAAATTCACTAAGAAGTGTTGGTCAGACATCGGGGTACTGCCGAGCCTTCAACTCACAGTCCAAACTCGAACCAGTGATCCTGCAACCGGGCCATACGACCCTTGGCAGCACGGCGCGCCTCCTTCAAGCCCCGCAGGTGTGCGATGTACTTATTAAGCATGTCGCTCGTCTTCAAGTCATGCGGTTGGTACTGGCCAGTTTCCCATTCTTCGAGGCAAAATTGCATCTGGTAAGCGAGTGTCAGCACAACGATCAAGATGCTAAAAGGAACTTACGTTAGCCAAGATAAACGCAGTGGTTGTTAGAGGCATTGGGTCGAAGTAGTCGCGGAACGTAGCGCCAACTGAATATGGGCCGTTAAAGAGCGCGGCGGCAATGGCCTTGGTCAGGAGGTCGCTTTCGTAGTGGCCGTAGGCAGGGTTGAACTCCTGAGTGACACAGTTTGAATTAGATTAGAAATACTCGATAGATAAAGATGTGAGGGGTGTGCTCACCAGGCAGTGAAACATATTTGGATGAACCGTAGAGAAAATTCGAAGGTTGTTGTTGGTGGCTTCGGGGCTTGTGTCCCACTTCAGTAAATCAAAGCCGTGCTCGATAAGTGGACGAATGGCCAATTTCACTTGCCCACGTGATGTGGCAAGGCTATTTACCATCTATAGGAGATGTTAGTGCGGATATCGAAGACAAATTGAATGTTTGACTCACCACTTGCAATATCTCCGGCGTCGGAAGCTCGATTGGGATGTCGGGCAGCTCTTGGCGCCAAGTCTCGATAAAAACCACTCTTGCCATTTTCATGAGCCAGGCGCGGGTCTGATAAGCGCCTTCGAGGAGCGTCGTGGCAAATAAGTGCATTTTTGCGGTGGTGAGGATCTGCTTCTCGTAGCCGTGGACATCGTGTGAGCTCGGCTTCCGTTTACGGCGCTGCTATATAAGTATCAATGGCAATAGAGGTTAAACAATAATGATTAGACTCACCGGCTCTTTGCCCGCTGCCTCTGCCGCCTCCGCGACGAGCTCCTCCTCGTTGTCAGCCACGAGATCATCGTCGAGGTTCCTGCTTGATTTTGGCGAGCCGGGTTCCGTCGGTTGCCCACTCGATGCAGCCGCAATAAGCTTCCGATATGCCTCGCGTACAGTGGCAACGACCTTTGCCGTTTTCTCGGAAAGCCGAGTAGGGACGCGAAGACCACGTCGGGCACGCTTCGGCTCAACATTGAGCTTGAGCATACGGTCGGCGGCCTTGGCCCGAGCAGAAAGGTCGCGCTCACGTTCGGTCGGTCGTTCTGGGTTATCGCGGGTAGGTGGCAAACCGGAGTGGGAGGTTGCTAGACCAAATGGGCTGGTGGCCCTTACATTGCGAGCGCCGGCGGGTGTAGCGGAGCTCGGGGCAGAGGCGGATGGGCGGACGGGCAGACGAGCAGACGAGCGGACAGACGGGCGAGCAGACGGGCGAGCAGACGGGCGAGTAAATGGGCGAGTAAATGGACGAGTAAATGGGCGAGCAGACGGGCGGACAGACGAGTGTCGAGTAGGCTGGGGGTTTGTCGCCGATTGCTGGGAGGGGACCCGAGAACTGCTTTGGTTAGCAGTGCGGGGCAGCTGGTCAGCCAAAATCGAATCAGTGGCAGCTGGCAGTTGAGGGTGGGGCTGGTTGTGCGGAGTCGAGGTCGGAGTAGGCTGGCCAACATTCGAGTTGACTGGGGCACGATCGCGCGAAGGTCGAGGGACTGGGAAGTCGGGTTCAGATTCGGTGTCGGTGTTGGCTTCGGAAATAATTGGGCCGGAGCTGGAAGATTCGGTGTCGGATTTGTGGAACGCATCTTCATCTTCAATTTCTTCAATAGTTACTTTTGCACGCTTGAACGAGTGGTTGCTCCGGGGAGACCCGGGCCGCTTGGCGGATTGAGTGGGTTCTGTAGATCATACATCATTAATTAAGGGCCACTCAATATGATCAACAAAATAAGGTTAAATGACGTACCATCAATCTGCATGCGGCTGAGATGGTTGCCACCACCTACTTCGACTTGGCTGGAGAGGCGGACAAGCACCTAGGAGGAGAATAAATGGCTGATTTTAACGTGTGCAAACTTTGCTTACCGAAGTTTGCTGCTTCGGAGACGCCACGGCGGGCGTGTGATCCTCGACGTAGGCTCGGAGAAGCGCTTTGAGGTCTTGCGTCGAGATTTGGGAGCAGTCGTAGTCGATGTATTGGGCAAGGTGTGCGGCAACGGTGGCGGGGTCGAGAGTCTCGATGAAGTCGGAATACTGGGAGCCCTCTCCGGCGGCATCGCGACGCTGGGAGCCCTCTCCTCCGGCGGCATCACGACGCTGGGAGCCCTCTCCTCCGGCGGTACCACAACGCTGGGAGTGCTCTCCCTCGATGAGATTACGATGCTGGGACTCCGTGGTCGGGGCGCAGGTGCCGGCGGTAGCTGAATCCCGAGAGCCCGGGTGTGTGCTTGGAGGATCTGCTCGAATCGCGCCAGCTCCCGGGCCCTCACTTCCGCCGGCACCCCATGAGCGACGAGGATAGCGTGGGCCTGTGCGCGCGCCTCCTGCAGCACCAATTGAGCGCGGGCCTGTAATCCCTGTTGCCGCCACATCTCGTTGCGTGCTAACCCGCGCTGCAGGAGCGACGCTTGACAATTCTGGCACACCTAACTCGGTTGTTAGCCAAAATGTTTAAGATATGAGCAGATTGCCTACCTGCAGGTTGGCTATCCACTGCCGCAATTGCTGCTCCGCCATGATCAGTCTCTTCGCCACTAGTAAAATTCGATCCCGAGCGGTTTAGAAATGCCTTGAGTTTGCGGGCCTTGCCTTGGGCAAGCTTCTTGACTCGTTCCTTGGTCGCGTTTAGTGCTTCAACTGCGGTGGTGTGTGAGCGAAGTAATAGGGGTTTCAAAACAACTTACCAACACCGGCGCCACGCTCGGTTACAGTGACCTTGCGTTTTCCCGAGGAGCGACGGGAGAATAACGAGGAGGTTCGAGAAAGAGCCGAGAGGGGAGAAATCGAGCGACGAGGGGACGTCACCTTATTCGCGTCTTCGGCCCCAGATGACTGGGAGTCTAAAAGGGCGTGGCCCGGCACAGTGCCCTAACCAAAAAGTCAGCGTGAGGTCGCACAAAATACGAGGTAAGAAACCTTACCGACAGAGTCGCCGTTGGCAGAGGCGGGGTCTTGAGGACAGAAGTGAGCTGGAGTGAAGTGTCGGAAGATGAACGAGGGATGCGAGGGAGGATGTTCTTGAGTTTGTAACTGGGCATGCGGCGGATGGGGGAGGTAAGCTCGCATCGGCTGGTTTATATACACAAAATCGCAACACTTACGCAGCGCTGCTGTCTAAGCATGGTAAGCTGAGGGTTGGGCGCTGCCTGGCGTGCAAGCTCTAAGTCGAATGGCACCGGGCAATGCCGAATATTGTCGAAAGAGGTCTGGCGAATGGATCGAAAGCAGTATCGTGAGCGGGATAATAGCTCCGTTTAACTCAGTTGAAGGTAACATCGCGCACGCATGCTGGGTGTTAACTAAATGTGGTTCAAGGTTGCCGGTTAGTACTAGCTCGAGCAACGGTTAACCTTGTCACTCACCATTGGTTTGGTTAGTGTTCGCACTTTGTACCAAAGGAGGGCAGGGTGGGCTCGTGTGAGTTCGGCGAGAATACATGAGAGTGACTGCACGAAACCAATGATCAGCTCGGGTGTAGATCCAAGCCAACTCACCTAAATAAACAAGAATAAAAATAAAACAAACCCTTAAACGTTGCTAACAAGCTCGTTCACAGTGTAGAGGAAAAATAAACATAGTTGTATATATTATATGGTAACAATTGGGCTATATGCGCTCGGAGTTATAGTGTTCACTAGGCAAAAGACACCTGTCCACATGTACAACACGCTCAGTCTTCCGATGCAGCCGTATGGTGGAGTTGTACCGACCTGAAACAAGCCCCCCTTGTAGCCATGACGCGAATCGTCGGGCCTTTGTCCGACCCGGGCAGAAGTGATGTGCAATTTTGATACTCGGTGGACGCCGTGTGGCAACCACAAAGTTTAAAGAGTAGATGAAATTAATTCAGCAAAAATGTTATACTAAAGAGCGTTACTCACCTTTCGGCAATCCCAGCTAACATGGAGCAAAGGCATATCGAGGCTGGTATAGATTAGAAATTGAGCATGAAATTTTGAAATAGCCGGGATATTGCTGAAGATATCCAGGCACAGTTGATCGGTCGGTCTAAGAAGCTGATGGTGCAGTTATTAATCGTGCATCAGACAATTTGAACAAATGTGGTGTGAGCCCGGCTCACCTTGACCGAATCAAACAATGGCCGGGGATTCGTGCGGCGGGACGAAGCACATGTACTGGCAGCCCAAGGAGGATTCTGCCCGAGAAAAAAGTTTAAACGGGAGGACAAACTAGGGATAGGAAAAGCGTAAGCCTTCGACACCAGTGATTGCGGCGAGTTTGAAACTTTTCCGAGACGGAACACTGGAGCTGAACTTGGAGTTGCCCGCATGCTAGCCACCTGAGGTTAGAAGGGGGGTACACGCCACTCTCAACGACATGCGTGCAAAGTATAGCCGACCACCATTATACTGCCAAAAGACAATCGGTAAGTTGCGTGAATACAATTCAAGGTTAAGCTACAACATACTAGCCGGGCAAGGTTAGCAAGGGGCGTGGGTGAAACCACGGGCAGCAGGTGCGCAAGCCGTACAATCATACATGGCGCTGTCAGGGAGGTGCCGGGTTAACCATGTGGTGGACTTTAGGGCAGGCTTGGGGGACATACCGAGTTTCGAGGAGCATGGTAGAGACATGCCTGGCTCTCAATCGGCTGGCCTATCACCCCAAGTACGACTATGCCACGAATTGCTGGCTTGCTGCGACGCTCGCTAGGACGTGTTAGGCCATATGTACCGTCATTCGCCCGCTCGCAAGGTCTTCGGTTCCCGTGCCCCTACTGTGGCCATCTCTTGAAGACCGAGTCTGGCCGTTCGAAGCACATTGCTAAATCGCCGACGTGCTCGAGGGCGGAACAGTCGGCAACCACACGGACGGATGCTGCATTGGCAATCACAACGGAAGAGGCTGAGGTTGAGGCGGATCTGGAGACTGACCGGGAGGCTGAGGTTGAATCGTTCGCCGATACAAGCACAACCTCGGGGTGGCAGGCGCCCAACTCAGGATCGAGTAGCACAAGCTCGAGGCGATCTGAAGCCGGTGAAGTGCCTAGAGCGCTGACCGAGTGTGAGGGCAGCCATACTACCACCAACGAGCCGTACCAGCCACCTGATTCGGCGAATGGGGAGGAGCCAATGAGATGGGATGAGAAGGAAGGTGGTTTCGTGGAGAGATTTCCTGACCTGCGTGCCGGTGCCCCAATCAACAATCGTGTTGCCCGTGTGCCGGACATGGATGTGTATCTGGCAGCAGCGGGTAATCTGGCCGACCCATTCCATTTTGCGACTGCGGAGTTACTCATGACGACGGGCCTTACAGGAATGGCTCGGGACGAGCATCTAAAGAGTCATATGGTGAGTAATTCAATAAAAAATTGTTATACCGCACACAAACTCACCAAATCCATCCAGTATGTCGGGAGAACGCCTTGGGCGTCGAACGCGGCACTAATGGCCGACATTGATAGGCTGCCGCACGGTCCCGAGTGGAAAATCTATGAGATGGACGTCAGCGTGCCGGGGAATCCTAATCAACAATCATACCTATTCACACGAAACATCGTCGAGGTAATCTGCGATATCATGGCGGAATCCTCGTTTTGCGGCGATATGGAATACACGCCGAAACGAGTATGGCAAGATGAAACATGCACAACTCGCATATATGGGAACTCGTGGAGTGGGGACTGGTGGTGGAGAATGCAGGTAAGTGAATATACGCAATTGGGTTGATTCATACTCACCGGTCAAAGCTCCGTATTCCCAACAAATCGGCGACAATTGTGGGAATAATCATTGCGTCCGACCGAACAAAATTATCCCAGATGTCGGGTGGCCAATCTGCATACCCGGTCTATGTTTCGGTCATAAACCTCGCTAAATCAGTTCGGCGGGAAGCGAGTCGCAAAGGCATGGCACTGCTCGCGTACTTACCAGTCGATAGCTTCTCGCTCATCGCCAACAAAGACAAGAGGGCGCAGTTGAAGAACAACCTGACACACCGGGCGATGGAGAAAGTCGTGGAACCGTTGCACGAGGCGTCGAGGAACGGGGTTGAAATGCTGTGCGCAGATGGCCGATTTCGGCATGGATATCCAATCATCGCGGGGACGACACTGGATTGGCAGGAACAATGCGTGATGGGGTGCATCGTGGGGTCCGCGTGCCCCAAGTGCATGCAGAAACGCGCTGGCAGGGGCAACAACACGGTACGAGCACCCCTTCGGACGGCTCGAGACACCCTGGAGGCGCTGTCCAGATATTTCAAGGATGGCGACCTGGGGGAGTTGGAGGAGTCAAAAATTCAACCTTGGTGGCCGTGGTGGGCGAACTTGCCGTATACGGACTTTTATGCGAGCCTAATGCCGGATGTCCTGCACCAAATCCACCAGGGAATGGTCAAATCCCATTGCGTTCAGTGGCTCCGGAAAAAAATGGGCAAACGTGCGTTCGACTTACATTTTATGGCAATGCCCGAGGCAGAGGGGATGCGACACTTTGACAAGGGAATTAGTAAGTTGTCGGGGCAGTGGACCGGGCGAGAGAGTAGAGAGATTGCTCGACAACTCTTACCTGTTGCAGCCGGGCAGGAGTTGGCCGTAATCGACCCAGACTTGACACGCGTGATACGGGCCGTCTTGGAATTCTCGTATCGAGCGCACGCGTCCCGGATGACAGACAAGGACATCGACCGATTACAGGCAGCCCTAGACGAATTTCATCAGTTTAAACAGGTCCTCGTTAACGACAAGAACCTTTTCGCTGGGAAAGAGGCGAGATTCGACTTGATCGCGAAGTTACATTGGCTCCTCCACTTCCCTCATGATATCCGCGAGATGGGGACGCCGGATGGTTTCAGTACAGAGGCGCCGGAACACATGCACATCGAATCCGCAAAGGTCCCGTGGCGAGCGTCGAACAAAGTCCGGCCTGAAAAGCAAATGGTGAAGTTTATTCAGCGGTTCGAAGCGATACGAATACACAAGGCCTACCTTAGACGCTATCTGGGCCCCGGAGCCCTCCTTAACTCAAGGCGCCGGAAGAAGAGCCGTGTGGTGTATGATGAGGACGAGGAAGGCGTTGAGGTTGGCGGGAGGTCGATGGGAGTTGTGGATAGTGGCAAGGAAGCGGGCGACGACGGCGACGAGGCGGATTGGCAAGAGGAGCAGGACGAGAGGGCCGAGGGAGAACAGATGCATATAGGGGGCGGACCGGAACGTGCACCGGCAGGAAGGGCGGGTCACGTGATCTACCCCAACCCGACCTTATCGCTCGCTCTGAGGCCAACTGCCCCACGCGTACGGGGTCTCGATATCATCGCGAGATACGGCGCCATCGACTTCATCCGCGCGCTACACGTCTATCTCAAGAAGCACGGCACGCGGCCAGACTTCCCCGCTGCCTTCCTCCCCACCACCCACCACAAATACAACCTCTGGCACCGACTCTATCTCTATCACCAACCACTCCCTTTCGACCCCGAGAACCCAAAGCGCGATGTGGTACGCGCTCGACCTCAAGGTCCAATCCTTCGCCGTGCCTTTGACGTCGCGCTTTTTCTCTATCGCCCAGACGATTTTGGTCTACATCGTGAGTCTGGACCTTGTGAACTCAGCTTAGAATGCTTACTCACCCTTATGCGACCTCCAGGGTACCGCGCCGGCCGTGTTCGTGCAATTTTTTCGCTCCCCGACGGTTTCCAGCAGCTTTGTCCCCACCCACTCGTTTACGTTGAACTGTTCACCCCATTCTCCGACTCTGTCTCTCCATTCCACGGTATGAACACCACATCTCACGCTTTGACCCCCGAGGGGAAACGGCGTGCGGCCGTTATATCCATATACGACGTCATCGCTGCCTGCCATCTGGCTCCCAACTTCCGGAGGCTCGACAAGGCGATTCAACTTCGGTCGAACCTCGATCTCCTCTCTATCTGCCGATATTTCTTCTTCAACCATTTCTACAACCATTTTATTTTCCAGCTTGTTGAACACTGGCGTTCTACCCGCATCGCCGCCCAACAAAACCCACGCGCTTGGTAAGTCAAATTCACTTCCATCTCTCGCACACTCTCCTGTCTTGATCTCTCGCTGACGTATTTTCATTCGTGGCCTTGCCAACGTGTTTCACGGCTGTACGTTCCTCTCCCTATTTCCGTCCCTCCCGTGCCTGCCCTTCTTTGCACTCCCCTCAAACTGTGTAACTCAGACTTGTACGCAACGGCCCCCACTCCCACACTCAGAGCCATTGGTCGTGTTTCCAGCTTTTTCACCGGTCGCGCCGACCTCAAGTGTATCGCATTACTGTGCTGTTGACCAGCACGACCATAATCTTATCACCGTCGCCACGCCTTCCAGGGCTGTTGCCCAGGCTTCGGATGGCCCTCCACATCACATTCTCCCCAGCCATGCCTCCCAGTGGCCTTTTCCTGCCTCTACATAGCCGTCTCCCAGGTGGAGCCCTCCTAACTCCCCAAGTCCTCTTCTATCAGCCTTGTTCAATGCACAAATAGGCCGGCCCTCGTATTGTATCCCATCTCTTTACTTCGTGAGCGTAGCATTGTCTAGTTTGTGTTTCTGTTTACCCTGTTCGCCATACGAGCATTACTCCTCGCGCAATACAATATATTGTTTTGATTGTCCACCGTGTCTCACAATCTCACACAGTGCTCGTGGCGACCAATGACTCGTTTATGCACGCTCAGGAGCGCTGTGTAACTCTTGAGCAAACCATTTAATCTCAAGATATTACCCCCGTTCTTGTGAGTGCTCATAGGCACGGTACACGTGGTTACGAAAAACACAAATGTGCTCAAAATGGCTACAATATGATAGAGTGCACACGTGAGAAACATGGCGCTCATGAGTTGACCGTACATTTGCCGATG
>WSTG01001325.1:0-10410 GCA_019616325.1 Ceratobasidium sp. 394 | reverse complement strand
GTGAGCCCGCTCCCGACCGCTCGGTGTTGCGTTCTTCCGGGTTGTGATGCAGGCCATGAACTCGTCGAAGTAAGCCTCGTTTTTCCAAAAACCTCCCCACCGGTCGCATTGGTTTGCTGGATCAAAGAAGTGGCAGACCAGGTCGCCCATGGTGAGTCCCAAGCAATCGAGTTTGTCGATTACGAGCTTGATTTCAGCTTTCCGAGTAGATTCCTGGTCTTTGGACTTGGCTGCTTGCTGCTGTTGCTGTTCCTCGACCGCCGCTCTTGACTCTGCCTCTTTCTGGGCCCTTTTTGTTTGTTCGCGCTCTTGTGCTATCTGGCTTCGCCTTGGATCAGGCGCCTTTCGGGCCCCAGCGGCCACCTTTGGCCTACTGCTGGTCTCTGGTGGCACGTGGGTAGCGCTGCTGGTCGCGGCCGTGTGCGTGGGGCTGATTGGTGTGGCTTGGGTTGGGATTGGAGGCTCAGGCTGTTGTTCAGGTGGGGTTTCATCCCCGTCCGAGTCGCTCGAATAGCCATCTGATTCAGCCTACAGCAAATTTGTCTAAATAAATATCGTAGAATTTGTTAATTGACTTACACCATTGTCCTCGCCACCCTGGATTCCAAACATTTCAGCGCTCTGAGCTAGCATTGATGGTAGGTCCAGCGCCGGGAGGATCTCGGGCCATTGGAACGAAGGTTGGCCCTCCATGGCTGGCGAGGAAGACAGGGATCAATGCAAGTTGGACTAGGCGGCAGTGCGGGTCAAGACGGCGGAGTTTGTAGCACACTCGTAATCTCACGTGTGCTCTTGGGCCTTTCTGTCTCCTACTCTCACCTCCAAGCTTGCAGCCGCACTCAGCTTGTCGCTTGCCCTCTAGTCTGCTCGCTTTTACCATGCGCCCACCCCGGGGCCAGCCTAAGCGCAAAATCACCAAGTCCGCCCGACAGGATGCACAGATTTCCCCAACTTGCCCTCGTTTCAGCGACAAGGAGCTAAAGGACCTGGACATAGGCAAGCTTATGTCCACGCAGTTCGAATGGGAGTCCGGCGCCAAGCCTTTTCAAGTCAAGGCAACCTGCGCTCAGCTGGCAGGGACAAACGTTATTGTTCATGCCAGCACTGGTAGTGGCAAAACTGCGATTGCTGCGGGCCCACACGTTGTCCCCGCTATGAAGGGGATGGTGACATTGTTTGTCGCACCGCTGCTCACGTTGCACACTGAGATGGTCAGCTGCTTGTATGCTGCCTGCTTGCAGCCTCACTCATTTAGGCCTGCTAGGTGAAAACATTCGAATCAAAATTTAAACTTAAAGCGGTCGCAGTGAATAGCCTGATACAGAAGGGGTCCAAAGCTCTTTTCAAGGTGTGCCGCCAAGAAAGGATTACATGTGGCACACTCATTGTCTGGCAGGATATTGTGGATGGCAAATACCAGATTGTGGTACTGGCCCCCGAAATGCTCCTGCACCGACGATTTGTTGATGCCGTGATGAAGATAAGCGACTTCCGGAGGCGCCTCCTTTCGGTCGTGATCGACGAAGCCCATTGCATATCTCATTGGGGTGAGAGCTTTCGGAAACTCTATGGAGCTATTGGCTCGGTTCGAGCATTCCTGCTTCCCCGCACCCCAATCGTGGCGATGTCCGGCACCCTCACCCACCGAGTCCGCCGTCATATCTCCAAGAAGCTTGGGTTCTTATCGAGTGGGGCAAATTATATGTGCCTCGACGAGGGAAACGCCCGCCCAAATATTTCCATAGCCTCCCTCCCAATGCGCCATCCAATCGACAGCTTCCGCGACGCCGACTTTATTATCCCACCGGACATACACAGGGCCGAAGACATCGAGAAAACATTTGTCTATTGCGACGACAAGGACACTATCTACTCAATGGTGGACCACCTCCGTGACCAACTGCCACCAGCCATCAGCCCGGGTGTCATACGCCCCTTTACCGCCAGCCAATCCTCAAAGTACAGGGAGGATGCTATGGCGGCCTTTGTTGCAGGTGTGGTTCGGGTGCTTGTATGCACGGAAGCAGCCGGCATGGTGAGTGAAACGATTCTATTCATCACCCACAGCTAATAACCACTGTACACTCACCTGGTATAGGGGTGCGATATTTCAGATGTCGGTTTGACTGTTCAATGGAAGACAGCCCACACGATGAGCAGCGCAGTCCAGCGTGGTGGTCGCACTGCACGTGGTAAAGACCGGATTGGTGTTTTTATCCAGCTGAACGAGCCAGCCTCCTACCGGATTGATCCTACTAACCCCCTTCCCGAAAAATCACCCACATCCCAGCCAAGTTCAAAGGGCAAGAGGAAGCGTGGGGCCAAGAATCCCAAACCCAACCCCAACCCCGAGAGTCAAACCGCTAGCAAGCAGGTAGACTTGGGGTTCAAATCCGCCGTCCCAGCAGAGCCAGAGCTACGTGATGACTCCCCTGGTGAGGGTATTTATTGTTTTGTCCAGACCACGTTGTGCCGAAGGCAAATTTGGGACAAAGTGTTCGGGAATACTCGCCCATATGGTGGGTTCACTTGCTTAAACTCATTGCTCAGTGGTACTCAGAGGGCTGCTGATCCCAGCGCTGACCGTCCCGTGCTGTGACATTTGCGATCCATCGTTCTTGAGCCGTTTCCATTTCACCCCCGCACAGAAGGCCATACGTTCGCCGAGGGTCCCCAAAGGAGACATTTCTCAACCGAGGGTTCAAGCGTTGAAGGCGTGGCGTGACTCTACCTTTGAACAGGACTACCCCACAGCAACCTGGGACTCTACGGCGTTTATGCCAAGCACATTCATCAACATCCTTGCCTCTGTTGATCCCAACACCTCGCTTGAATCCCTCACAACCTCGTTTCATTCACAGTGGGCGCATTGGACCAAATACAAACATTCTATCTATGCGATCTTGTCCTCACCCGATCCACATGACACCCAGAACCACCAGGAATCCACAGGTTCAGCCACTTCACACCACGATGTGGCAAACTCTGGAGAGCAACAGCCAAAGCGCCCAAGGCTCCTGGCACCCTCTCAGCCTAAAAATAAATCCACAAACCGCAAGGGAAAGGGAAAGATTGTAAGTACTCACTTGTCGAGGCTTTAGCCCAGCTGAATTGCCCCCCAAGGCGCAATATGAGACAATGTTCGATGACTGGGAAGTCCAGCCGATGGCGCTGGTTGAGGAAACTCAGATCCAAGCAACTCAAGCGTACTCACAGATTACGTTTCCAGTCGAGTACCCGCCTATTCAATCTCATCTGCACCAACATCAGCTTGACCAGGGCTACACGGTGCCACCATACGCTACCTCCCATCCAGAAGCCATGGGTATGTCTTCAAATTTCATCGGCGGCCAGGATTTTGTTTGTCACACGGAGTCTGGACGGCATCAAAGCAATGGCGGGGCTCACACTTGGTATTACAGCCAACAGTAATTTTGTACGGCTCTTGTAGCATGAATGTAAAATAATGACCACTTACCTGGACCTCCCGGTGGGCTGCCAAGATGTCATGAGCGAGTTTCAGCTGGGCTGGATCACAATGTGGCGGCGCTTACCACTAGTCATGTGACTCTAGCCTAAAAAGGCCAGGGAGCGCCGGTTGTCGAATCTCAGAGGTCTACGTCTACTCTCATGAGTCGAGTGCGTGTACTCGCATCGGACGCAGGCCTCCCCTTGCTGCTCAGAGTGCGTGTACTCGCATCATAGCAGCATTGTATCAACAGCCGTCGACCGTCTCATGGTCGTGTAAGCGCTGGGTCCGTGGGACAACCGTTTTGGATAACACGTTGCGCCAGCCCGCTTTCTCCTCCCGCTGACCGCGACCACTGGCATGCCGTCCCGCCCCATCAACCGATTTCGATCCTGCTACGGCCAACTCCGCAGCAACACACACACATTCACGCTCGCGTCCCCCCCCTTTTTTTTTTCTTCTTTTTTTCTTCTCTTGCCAACGTCTCGTCTCGCCGAGACGCTGTACAGCCGTCCTGAACGGACGTTGGCGGGGGTTGTTCCCTTGTGAGGCGCTGTACAGCCGCCCGGAGCACCCCGTTTACCTTCGCTTCTCCCTAATCGTGATGTCGGACATCGCAGCCAGACTGATAGGCAGACTGACCCGACGAGCTGGCGTTGCCTCTGGCGGAGCGAGGGCTACACGAATGTGTGCGCCTAGACATCCACGATTTGGTTTCTCCTCACTCGAATCCTCGGCGCAATCCCACCTCCGTCCAAGCGGCGGGCATGTCCCCAGGTACGCCATCCCGTTTAACACGTTACTCTGCCGCTCACCGTTTCTCCTGCCCGTGCTACACCAGTCCTCGCATGTTCTCATATCCGTGTCCGCACTCGCCACTCTTGTTCTCGCTTGCATGTGCCAAGAGTCGTGACGCTCGGTTGCCGGGGCTGGAAACTACGCCAACAACGCCGCTCGACGTGCGCAATCCCCCCCTCTCCGTACAACCTTCGGTCTACGGACCTCTATGGAGGCTACGGGCACTTTGGTGCTGGGCTGGGGCGCCACAGTTGATGCGTAAGGTCGTTTCCACGCACCTGCGCCTTCGCTCGCATTTGCTCGTGCTCGGTCAACCTCGGCACCACCGCAGTCTCACCGCTTGTCTGCTACGCCCCGCGCTCGCCCGCCCCCGTCGGTTCTCCCGCTTGCGCTCTCAACCGTTCCCGCCGGTATGCGCCTGGCGCCGTTGGCCACTCTTTCCGTGGTCCGAACTCGCCCGCCCGCATCCACGTCGAGGCTCGTAAGCGGGAGAGGCTCTCCTTCCGTTCAATTAACGACTCAACGACCATGACCGGCCGTATCGCCCGCTTTCACGACACCGTGGCCTTACAACCGAGCGAGGCAGCCACCCGACGAGCGGACGAACGGCCAGATTAGGCTCCGCCACCCGCGCCCGCGACCCCGCGACCCACGCCATGCCTAGCCGCGCCCCCGCGACTCGGCGGGACATCCCGCTTGCCTTCTTTGCGGCCCAGCAACCTGACGGCTCACCGTCCCTCCCGCCATGCTGTCCGCCCTCACATCCGCGCTTGCACTCGCCCGCCCTCGCTCGTCTACCCACACTGGCTCTCACGCCCGTCTTTGCCCGCTCTCGACCTCGACCCGCCACGTCTCGTGCTCGCTCCCGCCATTACACACCACATTTCCGTTGACCGTCCCCCCCCCCCGGCCTTGTCCGAACCCGCTTGCCCGCGTTCACGCTCATGCGTTCCGCCCACTTGATTGACGCCCCGACCTTCCTGGCCAAGGCGCCCACATTCATGACGCTACTCCCACAATCCCCCACGCCTGCCGGCGCTCCTGCGGCCGAGCGAGACGCCCCCCTCGCCCTGTTTGCGACCAATGACTAGGCCCGGCCCTTCCATTCGCGTTCATAGTCGCGTGATCCCTCGTTCTCGCCGCCCTCACCTCGCTCGCCGTCCAACACATGTCAGGTAAGCCCCTACCCATCCAACCACAACCCCGCCGCTCACCATACCTCTCGCCCGCAGTTTTCGTCGGCCCTCGCGTTACTGCATCCATACCCACGCCTGTCCGTCCGTTCTCACCTACCTGCGCCTCCGATCGCCCTCGGCTCGGGTACTCACTCGCCCGTGCACGCCCCGATGCCCGCTTGCCCGAGTGTGCACATTCCCCGCTACGCACTCGTTTACGCTCGCCCGCCCACTCGCGACTAACCTCTCACGTTCCTCGGCCCGCTCGGCCGCACACTCGCCTTGTCGCCCTCTCACGCGCTGCCTGATGCCCACGCCAGTGCCCACCAACCCACTTCCGCACTCCTGTGTCGGGCGTGCTCGCTTCCCCGGCGCTCACTTACCCGCCCGCT
Source organism: Ceratobasidium sp. 394 (assembly GCA_019616325.1). Lineage (NCBI taxonomy): Eukaryota > Fungi > Basidiomycota > Agaricomycetes > Cantharellales > Ceratobasidiaceae > Ceratobasidium > Ceratobasidium sp. 394. The sequence goes on along the minus strand of WSTG01001325.1, from coordinate 4,576 downwards.
CATGCTTAACCCCAATTCATCCGCCTTCTCGCGGTCTCACCACCCGTCGCCTCTAGACACGACCAACACGAGTGCGTATCCATGCCCCCGATTGCCGCCCCCTGCTCCAGTCCCAACTCGCTCGCTCGCATTCACGCCCATCCTGCGCCCAACAGCCCCGGCCGTGCCACTCACATTCACAATGCCACTCCCACGATCCACCCCAGCCCGCCCGCGCTCTTACGTCCGAGCGAGACGCGCGTTTCGCCCTGTTTAGGACCCGGCCAGATGCGGCCCCTTCATCCACGTTCACAATCTAGCGAGCCCGCGCCATCTCCTCGCTCTGCCGCAGGTAAGCTCCCACCCGCCCACCGGAACGCCGCTGCTCACCGTTTACCTCGCCCACATTTTCGTCGCCTCTCGCGTTCCTGCGCTCGCACACGCCCACCCACTCTCCGTTAGGCACGCGTTCGCCCCACCCTCCCCGTCATCGCGCCATGGCCCGCTCGCTCGCCTGTGTCCGGCCTCCCACGTTCCTGGGTCCGCTCGGCCGCGCACGCGCCTTCTCACCCTCTCGCGCGCACGCCCCCATGTTTGCCAACCCGCCTCTCGCTTGCGCTGCTCGCCCCTGGTGCTGACGCACCCGCCTTGCTTATCTGCCTGCCCATACGAGTGGGCGAGGTCACGTCTTTGCCTCTCCCCGCGGCTGCGCCTGCCCCAGATCCGACACCCCACCCACCGCTGCTCCCCGCGCCCGCCCGGCCTGAACCCTCCCGAGTGGGCGCCATGTCTAAACCTGTCGCGCCGTCCACGCTTGCCCCCACACATCTGCGCTTGTGCTGCTTGCTCACGCCGCGCCCGTGGTTGTACGCATGTTCTCGCCCGCTCGCCAGTCCATTCGCTCGCCGCGATATGGCGGCCCCTGGCCCGCGCATGCCTTTCCACCTGCATGGCTCACTCGCTGCCTCGCTTGCGCTCCCGACCTCGACCTGCCACGTCTTATACCCGCTCTCGCCCTTACACACCACACCCCCGTTGATCGCCCTTGCCCGGACTCGTTCGCCCACATTCACACCCATACGACTGGGCAAGGCGCTCCGCCCACCCAATTGAGAGCCCGGCGAGCCTGCGTGATCCCTCGTTCTCATCGCCCCCACCCTGCTCGCCGTTCAACACGTGTCTGGTAAGCCCCTACCCATCCAACCACAACCCCGCCGCTCACCGTTCCTCTCGTCCGCGTTTTGGTCGGTCCTCGCGTTCCTGCACCCGTACCCACGCCTGTCCGTCCGTTCCCACCTACCTGCACCTCCGGTCGCCCTCGGCTCGGGTACTCACTCGCCCGTGCACGCCCCGATGCCCGCTTGCCCGAGTATGCACATTCCCCGCTACGCACCCGTTTACGCTCGCCCGCCTACCCGCCCGGCCACACTCGCCTTGTCGCCCTTTTGCGTGCTGCCTCATGCGCACGCCCGTGCTCGCCAACCCGCCTCCGCACTCCTGTGCCGGGCTTGCTCGTCGCCCCGGCGCTCGATTGCCATGCTCGCTCCCTGCGCCGGACACGCCTGCCTTGTGCGCGCACCCATACGACCGGGCGAGGCGTTGCTTGCCCCGCTCACGTCTCTGTTTCTTCCCGCGCCTGTCTGCCCCAGGTCCGACACCGTCCGTCGCCGCTCCCCACGCCCGTCCCCCCAACTAGCTTGTGCGCCCGCGTCCTCGCACGCGCCCTCCCCGTGGTGCTCAAACCCGTCACGGCGGCACCTCCCTTGCCCCAGCCCGCTGATCACTACCGCCAGCCTCAGAGCCACGGCTACGCCCTGGAGCCGATGCACGGCGCCCCCGCCACCGCCCGCGAGCCAAACACGCCACTCGCACCGTTACCTGCACTCGATCCCCATCTTCGTCACGCCCACGGCCATCCCCACGCCTACAGCCAGCCCGCTGGGCTCCGGGGTTCCCAACCCACCATCCCGCCCGACTCGGCCCCCGGCGCGGGCATACATATTGCGTGCGAGAGTGGGAGGGCTGTCGCAAACGCTGCGAGTACGAGGAAACCCCGGGCTGTGCGTGTGCGCGAACGAGAACAGCAGCTCCAGCGCGAGATGAGCTCCGCGACTGCCGACTAAAACAATCGCACGCGATTTCTCTGGCTCACGCTCCCGCTTTATTGATTCGTACCCACGGCGAAGGAAGCGAAGCCGGAAGTCACGGAGGACCAGATGCACCGGCCCGATGCTCACACTGCTACCCCACCGTCCGAAAGGGTGCGTGCACTCGCCACACCCGCCTTTTAGCCACACATCAAATGGCCGTGCATCCTACACTCACCGGCCCGTGTTCTCTGACCTCCGCAAGGCCGTCCACGCTGGGATCTAACCTCGCCAGCATCGGCCATGGTCTACATGTTGATACCCCCGCTCCTTCCCCCCACCCCTTCCTGGCCTTTACCTCGCATCCTGCTCGTCGACTGCCCGAGCGAGCGGACAGTCTTAATCAAGCTCGTGAGGACCAGTCGGTCCAGTCCTCACCCACGCTCGCCCACTCTCCGCCGTCCCGACGACTTAGCACACCGCATCACATTGGCGTGCCCCCTTATTTCTGCAGAGGTGCGTTTTTTGCTTACACGACTCTCTCATGCTCGATTCAATTGTTGTGCACACTAACTCTACGTGGCGGCCTCTGCGACGCGCCTCGGTTCCAACATCGGACCGCCCATTTGATGGCGCTGGGCTTGGAACAGCCCACCGATCCCAGCGCGCTCCTACCTCGCCGGGTGGCGACACGATCATCAGTACCCGTCCAACTCTCTGTACGGCAGTATGTACCCTATAGTCTAGATAATATAATAATTTTGTGTGTGTGACACGATCACGTGTTTAAGACTCACCCACTTCGTGACTGTCAGCCGATCACACTCCGTGTCACCCAGAGCGCCGACGTCGACGCACACGTCGATGATCGTGAACTACGCTTCGCCACTAGCCTCGAGTCCTTGCGGAAGGTGTGTATGATACTTGCTCAACTTTTCAGGATGAAAATCACCCAGGTGCTTGCGTGCCCGGTGAAAGTTCTGTTTTTATACATGTATGCTACGCAGAATCTAATTCAAAAGTCGTCCGTGCGTAGTCGAGAGCACGAGGAACAACTTTTTATATGTGCCCGACCTCGAGTTTGCGCGTGGTAGGGCGGCATGGCCAGCGGAAAGTCGGTTAGAGTTGATTACAATGGGTTCTAATGAACCCGGCTCTGCTTTCTAATGAATCGATGGGGGGGTCAGAATCTTGATGAAGGCTTTCCCAGTCTCTGAATGAGCACTTGCCTCGTTGTCTCGTTCTGGGTGCTCGGAGTGCGAATTCAGGGACTGGTCACGAGTCTAGATTTTGGGCGCCAAGCCCGTGTTAGCTCAGCACGCCAGAGTCAAATTTAGAACACTTGTTTGAAATAGTAAAGCTCGTCCATTGTTGCCTCGTTGCGAATCTTGTGCTGGAACAGAGCTATATTCAGTTTTTCCACGTGTAGCACTGCACGGACCATGTGAGGTGTGTGTGGTACCGGACAAAGGCTTCTGTTGCGGCTGTAGCTAAAAATGGATTTGGTTACTGCGGATTGGTGGCACGCGGGACTCGCGATTCTATTCCACGGCTGACAACTGAGTATAAAGGTCGGGTGCTTTAGCTAGCAATGTCCACTCTCCCTCGACCTCCCCCGGTCCCCCCCTTCTTTCTTTCTCTGTTTCCTAGGCTGGGCCTGTTAATTCGTCTGAGACGACACTCTTCACTGACGACCTTCCTTCGAAATGTTGGCTCCCATCTCTCTCTCTGTGCTCCTGGCGAGCATCCTCTTCTCTCCTGCCGAGGCCGTTCCAACTCCCCGCAATGTTGGACTCATCACACTCCCTTTGACTCGTATGCATAAAGCCCGCGATGATGTCCACCCGCAGATCGTAAGCCTAACAATTTTGATAATAGGAATTTAGCTAACGTTTCCCCAGCTCCTGCAACAACACGCCAACCGCGCCCACCGTCGCCTAGCGCGCATGACTGGCAAGCGCGAACCGAGTGCAGAAGAGATGAGGGCCGCGATCCAGAAGCGCATGGTCATCGTCGGCAACGGCGTCGAGGCTCTCCGCAACAAGCAGACCCAGAAGCGCAAGTACACCGTTGGCAAGGTCGATTCCGAACTCTCGCGCATCCGCGAGGGCGCACACGTGGCTGCCGCGCAAGAGGCGCCTGCTGCTGGCGGGAACAGTGAGTAATGAAAACCCTGTTGCAGGGTCGATCAGCTGATGATTTTGGCGTCGATCTAGGTGTTATTGTGACTACCATTACTACGACTATCACCGCGGCGGCGGCACAGCAGACCTCGGCTAGTGCTCAGTCGACTGTCACCGAGTTTGTTACTGTCACTGCTGGCGCGGCCCAGACTTCTGCGCCTGCCGAGGTTGCCAACTCGACCAACACTGCCTCTTCCGCGGCTCCTACTGCTACTGCTGGTGCTGGCAATGGAACTGCGGCTGCTCCTGGTAGCAACAAGGACGGGTTCTCTCCGGTCGACCTCGCAGCTGCCATCAACGGCGGTCTCACCAATGCTACCGCGCCCA
>WSTG01001324.1:0-10412 GCA_019616325.1 Ceratobasidium sp. 394 | reverse complement strand
TGGTCAACCCCATCGCGGAACACAGCTATACGAGCACCGTTGTTTGTTGGACGCGAGGACGAAGAGGACACAATGAACGGATCGCTGTCTGCCGGTGCCGTAGGCCTCGTTCGTTCCCCGAGAACTTTACGTGCGGTTGGAGCTGGTGGAGGTGCCGCCATAAGTTCGTCTGTATCCATGCTGGAGCCTGCTGGCGCGTTGAGAATCCGTTTCTTAAACTCCTCGTAGCGCGTTTGGAGACGTTTGAGAGGTTTGGCTTTGCGCGCGATACCAAGTTGGTACATTTCGTCTGCTTTCCTCATGCTAAGCACAGGTTTAGCTGTAGAAAGCACGAGTAAAATGATTTACTCACTTGCGATTTCGCTCCAGAGTGTTAGCGTATTCGACGTAGAATAACTCCCAAACCGACCCAATGTCGTTAGCTAGGAGGTACGCATAGATGGTCTCTGGCTTCTCGACAATCCCAGCATAGCATATCCAGAGCTTGAGATACCGCAAGTCGTTTATATATCGCGGGTCCTCGCGAAACTCGCGCGTCGCCCGCTCCAAAAGCGGTACTAGTCCACTCTCCGAGTTGCTTCCAGCTGGATAGCACTCGACAACCCAATCGACATATGCAACATACGCAGCAATCGGGTCCTCGTCCTCGTCTATCGCGACCTGTACCGCTTCTTGATGCTTGGCGTGTCCGTCGGCGAGTTGCTTTGCCAGCTGAGGGCGTGGAGCTGAGAGTAGATTTGAAAGGGCAACAGCACTCCGACCGTGCTTTCTGGGCACTATGTTCTCCTTTTGGTGTTCGATGACTGATATGTCGACGGTGGGAGGCTCTTCAGCACTCATCGTAGTTGTCCAGGAATAGAGCTTGACGCGGTCACGCGAGAAACGCGTGTCACGTGCAACCCCAAATGAGGCTTTCTTGGTGCTTTTCCGTTAGATGACGCATTCAACCTGCCAACTCGCACTTTGCCTGAAACTCCATTTGCAGAGTTCGCACGTTGCACTCAATCCCATGCTAGTCGAAACCTAATGTCATCTCGACCTATAATATACATGTTGTATTGGTGACAACGGCCAATAGCGAGAATCCTCATACTGAGGCTTTCTTTAGTACCCACCCAATGGATCTATGCCCGTGATGGCTACGTATGCGCCTTTGACCTAACTTGCGCCATATTGCCCCTAGAACCTTCGCGAAAGCGATAGATCCTGGGCATATAGCGGGGCAAGTCCTCGAAATTTCTAGAAGCGACCGGCGCTTTGACCTCATAGCCACCCCACCGTTCTCCATGATGCAAAGTGACGAAAGGGCGCACATTCTTACAACTGCGCCATGGTCATGAGATCAACGGAAAGAAACTTCCAGCAACCCCGCCAAAGGTATAAATACTCCCCCTGCTTGCCCTCAGCGACCTCAGCACACACATCTCACTCGACTCAACTACTCTACTGCTCATCTACTCTACTCTGAATCTCTACCATGTCTCTTACTCGTAGCTTCCTCAATGACTTCGACCCCATCTTCCGCCTTGTCCAAGACACTCCAAACTCCTACTACGGCAGCCCTGCGCAGAGGTCTAACCAGCACCAGCGTCAGGCGCATGTAGAGGTCTCCGAGGAGCCCAAGGAGTATATCGTCCGCGCCGAGTTGCCCGGCGTGCAAAAGGAGAACCTGGACGTCCACGTCGGTAACGACGGGCGGTCGGTGACTATCGAGGGTCATGTCCACCGCACCAATAAGACTGCGCCTAGTGGTGCTCAGTCGCCTCAACCCGGTACTTCCGGCCAAGGTAAGTTGCGTCTGTGTTTCTTAGCGCGACCTCAAACTAACTCATACTTTCACAGAAGTAGCTCAGACCTCGGAGCAAACTGGCACTTACGAGTACCGCTCGACATTCTCCCGTACCGTCTGGCTTCCTCACTCGGTCGACGGAGCCAAGGCCACTGCCAAGCTCGCCGATGGGGTGTTGACCCTCAACGTCCCAAAGCGCGACGAGTCCGGCCGCCAGAGGATCTCTCTTATGTAAAGACACCTGGTCCTCCTGACTTCAAGTTTAGGTTCCTCTTTTTTGTTTCAAAAGTTCTGGATAAATCGCTTGGTTTTCTATGTGCCTTGTAGTCTTGTCAAAAGTCTGTTGTTTCGGATAGGGAAATGAATCAATCTTTCTAAAGCGAACATATGTGATATGATAAACTGTGTCCCAACAAAAACGAAGCACAATCTAAAGGGGCAATCCAACCTGGGATGCATATACCCTGGCCATTTTTGGCCTAAACGTTGGACATGGAAATTGGCTCAATTTCTTTTGGAGCCGAAGTCGATCGGGATTTGAGATTCCATATGAGCTCTCTCATCTACAGTGGGTTTGCTAGGGATGATTCTGAACTTCGTCTCATCCCTCAACGCAGCATACCTGAACGGCGGCATATTCTAGCCGGTAGATGTGGGTAGTATCCCCGTGACTAGTGGGTTCCTCTAGCTGTATGATCAGGTAGCTTGGTTGAAAGAGCTAGATGCATTTCTAACCGGACCTTGAAGTGCTTGCGGGGCGGAACCAACGAGATAAGATCCTTAATAAGGCCCTTGTCCTGACTCCTGTGCCGCGCTTGCTCACGTGACACAACGCTTCTGTATCGAGCCACCATGGACAAGGCGGCTCGCGACTTCTCATTTGCGAAGCTCAGTGACTTGGACCGGGCTGTTACCGTTAGAATGTAGGAGAAGATCTAGGAAATATTTAGTTCCGTTTACGTATCTCTATTCAGTTCTCAGCTCGAAGGTACTCGGACGCCTCGCCCATTTACGGAGCTTTTAGAGCACCCAGAACTACGCTTTGCGGGGGTGCAGCAAAGGTACGTATAATTTGCAATATTTAAAACATACCCTAATAAATATCTGATCTAGCACATTATCAGATATATACGTGTCATGCCAGATTGTCGCAGACAACAAGCCGCTTACGATTCCACATCGAACCTCGTTCAAAGCGTTTAAGAACTCGTATACGTAAGTACTGCCTTTGACAGAGACAAACATAGCCATATTAATACACCCTACAGCTGGAATGAGTGGATCACGTTTCCTCTGAAATACAGAGATCTTCCTCTTAACGCCCAAATCACTTTTACTGTCTTTGATATTGAAGGGCCGCGCACATCTGCCCCTGTAGGAGGCACGACTTTCCGAATGTTTGGCAAAAAGAGGTACGTTGGTTCATATACCACGTTAGGGTTTTCACTTAGACATGAGCAGTACCCTACGACGCGGAAAGCATCGGTTGCTACTCTGGGCTGGTCAAGAGGCTGATGGGTCAGCCGAGTCTAGAACACCTAGCAAGGTGGAACTCAAAGACGAAATGGGCAGGCTGGAGAAAGTAAGTTTAGAGCTCTCTCAGTTGTATTTTAACTTGCCTGATTCGATTCGTCTATGCAGCTTGTGAAGAAGTACGAGCGGGGGGACTTGCCAAAATCGGAATGGCTGGACAAGCTGGCGTTTCGTCGTATGGAGGAGATTCATTCGGTATATTAGGATGGTTGTCTATGAGATTTATATCGGCTGACTTGCTCTTTATAGTCCGAAACAGCAAAGTCGGAAAGCCTGTTTTTGTATATTGATGTACCTCGATTCGACTTCCCGGTCCTCTTTACCGAACTCGTATGTTCCATAATTCCCGTCTGGCCCCCATAAAACTCATTTCGTTCCCAGGAAGCGATAAACCTCCCACCTTCTACATCCTCGCATGCACCAATTCCACCTTCCACCGCACCCGCTCCTGCTGGAGCTGTTGCTCCGCTAATGGATTTCAAGGCCGAGATGCAGATCTGGAGCATTGTTGACCCAGACATCGCAAGAGAAAACCCGGTGGAGGATAAGCATCGTCGTCTCGTTCGTGGACATCGTGGTGGACCACTGGATAGGGAACTCAAGCCCGATGCAAAGATTCGAGACGAGCTTACCGTGAGCGAGGAGCAACTACTTTCCTTGGTAGTCGTATTGACCCGCCGTTATTACAGGCTATCATCAACTATCCCCCGACGCAACCCCTTAGCTCTGAGGACAAGGACCTCGTTTGGAAATTCCGCTTTTACCTTAGCCGTGATCCCCGAGCATTGACCAAGTTCATCAAGGTCCGTTCACATATGTTTGTCCTTGCTCAATATTCACGTTTGCATCATGCATTAGGCTGTAACATGGAAAGACGCCAGCGAAGTTAAACAGGCTGTAGAAGTCCTGCTCCCAATGTGGACCGAGGTCGGCACCACAGATGCGCTCGAACTCCTTGGGCCCTCCACTGGCGATTCTCGCGTCCGGAATTTCGCTGTCAAGCAACTCAAGCGCGCTGATGATGACGTGAGCTATCTCGGGGTTTACCTATAAATAACCGTCATCCTAACTGTGGGCGCAGGAGCTACTGTTGTATTTGCTTCAGCTTGTCCAGGCGCTTAGGTTTGAAAGCCCATTGTCTTCTTCAACAAAAAATAGGGACAGTGGCCTAGCAGACTTTTTAATCGAGCGGGGGGTCGCTAACCCCGTACTCGGAAATCGCCTGAACTGGTACTTGATGGTCGAAGTGCAAGATAAGATGGTCGGGAAGATGTATGGCAACGTCGCATTCAATTTCATGCGGCGGTTGGAGGCGGTACGTGGGGCAAAGCCATGGTATAATGCCTAACTTATTGCTCTTCCTGCAGTCTGAAGATGGGATTAGTCGCCGGGATACCATCCGACGTCAAGGCGAGTTCTTGGCGATACTTTCGTCCCGTGCCAAGGAAACACGAGCATCCAAGGACGCACAAAAGAAGAAAGCAGAGAAATTCAGGGCATGGGTAGCTGACGCCAAAAACGGGCTGCTCAATATGGCCGAACCACTCCCCCTGCCCCTCAACGCACGCGTCATGATTACTGGAGTTATACCCGAAAAGTGCAGTGTCCTTAACAGCAACCTGGTCCCACTATTGCTCGCGTTTAAATGCGTGCCTCAGGAACCTGGAGATCCAACCGAATACTCTGTGATCTACAAAAATGGGGACGACATGCGGCAGGACCAGCTGGTTATCCAGCTTTTCACACTCATGGATCGTCTACTACGAAAGGAGAACCTGGACTTGAAGTTGATTCCCTACGAGGTTTTGGCGACTAGTACTCTTGAGGGAATGGTCCAGTTTATTCCAAGCAAAGCTATCCGCAGCATTATGGCGGAGTATTCTTCGGTACTAGGCTACTTGAGGGCGCACAATGCCGATGAAGGAAGCGTTGGGACTTATGGCGTCAAGAAGGACGTTATTGAAACGTTTATTCGTAGTTGCGGTGCGTCATTTCGTGCCCTGTTGGTTTGTTAGCACTGAAATCCAAAGGATTTTAGCGGGATACTGCGTGGTTACCTATATTCTGGGAGTTGGCGACCGGCATCTTGACAACTTGCTTGTCACACCAGATGGTACGTGAGCACAAACTCGATTTGACAATTTATCTTTATGACATCTTGTATAGGCCACTTTTTCCATGGTATGTTTATGCGAATAAGTTAACGCTTGACCAAACACCCACACACCCTCAGTGGACTTTGGATACATTCTAGGACGCGACCCCAAACCTTTCCCGCCTCCAGTAAAAGTCTGCAAAGAAATGGTCGACGCAATGGGAGGCGCCGGATCCGCACACTATGCAAAATTCAAAAACTACTGCTTTACAGCATTCAGCATTCTCCGAAAGAGCGCCAACCTGATCCTCAACCTCGTCGCTCTCATGGTCGACGCCAACATTCCAGACATTAAACATCGTGACGTACACGAACAGGTCCAGGAAAAGTTTAGACTCGATCTGACCGAGGAAGAGGCGATCAAGCATTTCGAAACGTTGTTGAACGAGTGGTCATACTTTACGGTCGTGTTTGACCGGATCCATGATATTGCCCAGGTGCGTGTTTGTGCCTCTTGGCATGCGCTGAGCACTAATGCGCCCGGTTTTTAGTACTGGAGGTCGTAAGAGGCATTGGGAACTATGACTTGGATTTATGATTTGTATTCCTACATTTCTCATTGGTAAGCTTGAACAGCACACTACGTGGAACCGTAATAATCTGGGAGCAGTATATTATGCTAGAGTTGATTGAATTTTTGGTTATCAACAGTCCTTCAGCCGTAGCGACGCTGGTCATGGTCAATCTTGGTCCATGCTCATTAGTACCGTATGTAACCGGAGGCAACAGGATATGAACCTTCAAGTTCGCGTTTAAATATCGCAAGATTGAGACTTATGTGGGAGTATCCAGCACGATTTAAGTAGCGTAAACCAGAGATGTACCCGACACAGCGACATCATCGCTGAAGCAAGGTAGGTTTGCGCTTTTAGCTGGCTCTCTGCGACGCAGCATGGAGCGGGCTGGACCTATCGACCTGACATGCTTCCCTACTTGCCTGAAACCAAGCCCTGTTGTTTGGCAGCGCTTGGCTTATGATAGTATCGCAAGCAATTGACAGCCTACGTATATACGCATATTACGCCTAGAATAATCGATGCACGGCTCTAGTATTTACGCTAATACCTTCATACGTCCCCCTGCCCTGCACGGGCACCCCATGGGGAAGTGCATCGACTTGGCTGGTGCACGTTTCACATCGCTTAGTTACAACAGTTCATACGAGCTGTGAGCGTCGACCCGGCGCACAAACGCAAGACTAAGTCCTATCACTGCAGTATCACGCTGTAAGATCCAGAGTGGCCGGCGTGCCGAGTAGCCCAGTATATATGCGAATTGCAGATCATATATTGTGCAAAGTACACATCGAGAGTATTATTCCAACTTGAGCCATGGATCGTCAGCCAGCTCCTTCGCAGTCGCTCTATTCTCCGGCTGCAGTTGGAGGCAACGCTTTAGGAATCTATATGCCGCATCAATCTCCTTCTCATCAAACCCGGTTTTAGACAACTGCGCCAACAGCTGACGCAATGTCCAAATCGGTTTACGAGGGGTGTCAGAATGGACAAATGTACCTAGCCATGAAGTTGTGTCGGCCTCACTCAACACATCGAGAGGGAACGACTCACCATCTTCCTTGAAGAATTTGTTTCGATGCTTACTCTTGTTTAACATGTCCGTCGAAAATTGTTCCCCCGTCACATCGATCATTTGAGCGAGTCGAGACTCGTCGAGGTCCCACACTTTCTGGAAAAAAGCGGGCATGAATACTGGGGAGGCGATGAGCAACTCGGCAGTCTGCATCTCGAAGTGAGCTAGTGTTTTCGTATAGGGTTAAAAAGCCAAATAGCATACCAAGCAGCCCATAGCCCATATGTCGACGGCTTGAGTCCAGGGATACCCAAGTATAACTTCTGGTGCACGTAAGTTATAGGACTGCACGACCTCCCTGAAATGATTGTCTGTCCAATGAGCTGAACAAAACACTCGTAAGCTACGATGCAGTTGTGTGACGACTTAAAAAGCGTAACATACCGTTTCCAAAGTCAACTATCACAGCGTCAACCTCATGCGCATCGAGGGAATCCGCAATCAGACACAGTGGTTGGGAGACAACCATGTGCGCTGTAGTCTCTACATCACACAAAGTACTTCGAGTTCTTGGAGGGTGTTCCACGATGTCCCGCGTAATGGCCGAGTCCACATCCTGAAGGCGGAGGATGAAATTGTCGAACTTGAGATCTATGGGGGGTATCAGAAGTGCGTACGATCGTAGAGAACTGTATTAGAAACTCACCAGTATGGATAATCCCACACGATGTATGCAAATATTCAAGACCTAGTAGGATCTGTCGTATGCTGGCCTTGAGGATACGTAGTGGCAAACGATAATCTGCAGCTTGTTGTCTCAAGTTCTCGAGGCTGGGTCCAAGCACTTCCGTCACGATGCAGCTGTGCGATCCTTCGGGCCCCGCGACTTCGAACGCATCATAGTATTCCAGTACGTGGCGGCCACCTAGATTAGAACGATCTGCGGAGGCGATCCTTTGGGTCATTGCGGCTTCGTCGGACCGGCCGGCCTGGTATATGGACGTCGCTTCGCGAGTCATAATCTTGAGGGCCGCGTATCGATTGAGCCTAGGGTAACTGCGTAAGTCATGGTGAAACAAAGACGGAAGCGGACAAACCTGAAATCTCGGACAAGCCATACGGTAGAGTAGTATCCCCATCCAAGCTTTCGTACGACACAGTATCTCTCATCCTTTAGCTGCATGCCCAGCCACGCGGGAAAATAACCTGGGTCGGCATCTTCTTCTGCCCGTACATCTTCTTCTGGACAAAATTGGGTAGGCGGCATTTGTCGAAGTCTAGTCCGGTTTTCCTAAGAATAGAGAGCTGCGCTGACGAGTGGATGTCGATTGGAGTGAGAGTCGTTGCGTGAGGAAAGCTAGCGGGAACGTTTGGTTAAATACAAGTCAAAGGAGGCGGCGCGATTAGCTCTAAAATGATTGCCTTGTGTTCTGGAGGCTTACATTTCATTGTTCAATCGGAGGCTAAACGGCAAAACTCTCCAATCTTTGCTGCCCAGGATTATTCTAGAATATGCCCGCTCTCTGGCCTTCAAAGTAGTAGGCGGTCATTGTATTGGGCCTCACAGCAAGGCCAGTGGATTACGCCATGCGATTCCTTTTGTACTAGTTCCTTCCTTTGTCCCCTCGTTCTCCTCCGTCCTCCAATACTCTCATATTGTCCCGGCCCACCCAACAAAGGCCGCCACCACAAGTACGGCCCAGGTCACCTGAGCGGCTGCAAGCCCTACGGACTTACAGAGGACCCTTGCTTGTTTCGTTTGACTTTGGGGTCACGTAAGTCTCCTAAATGATGATTAAGGTCGTATGGTCCTTGCATGGTCCAGTGAACTATGATCCAGAAAGGAATCACATCGACATGAAATTTCTAATCACCACCCAGGTCGCGCAGAGTTTTTAGGCAATCCTAGCACTATTGTAAGTATAATGCGCCAGCTGTGGCCTGTCTTACGAAGGATAGTATTTAAATCCCAAGTACACGAGCCATCTCATTATCAAATTTCCCGTCCTCAATCGAAAGCTCAACTCCATCCCCAACTACCTTTACGTTTCCACTCATGTTGATGCCAAGTAATATCCGAATATCCTGGAGCCCGAGCAACACATATTCTGAACAGCCTGACTCAAAGATCTATTACGAAGTGGCTGTAACGTTCTCAGCAATAACCGCCCATTTCGTCCGCAAACGAGGGGCAGTCGAGGCTAAGATTGTGTGAGTGTACCTTTCCGTATCATTTACGCTTTACAGCAGCATTGACGCCTGACTCACAACCCCCTTAGTGGAGGGCTTCACTCAAGCTTTCAGGATGAGCGACGACACTTGACAGTGGACTATTATCGAGCAGATGGCACTTTTATTTCAAGGAAGCACATTGTCCCAAAAGGCGAGTTGATTATCGCTATTCCAAACTCGCGCAACAGCACTTACAGTATGTATCTTGTTGCCGACTAGCAGAAGTATACTAGCCAGCCCAAGAAGCTAACGAAGCCAGCCTTTGCTAATGTTCGAAACTGCTCAGCTTAGTACCAAGTTAATCATGTAGCCCTTTCGCCTCCTTTATCTTAAATTATGCCAAGTCTGTTGGATGTATGCGTATTTTTATTACGTAATTTAATGATTCGAGGCCTTGCGCGAGGGAATATGTGACTGAAACACACAGGAAAGGCTTGCATTTACCGCTTCGTGTCGGATCATTTTGTCCCTGGTAAATGTTGTGGCTTTCCCCTCTCAAAATGCCCTTGTTTTGCCACGCGGTAAATTACATGTATACGGGGTGCGGAACTCTCATCACTTCCCCCATTTCCTCGCCACATTCCTTGGGTAAAACCCCCAGGAGGTATGAGTACGTAAGGGTAAAATGGCCGATGGCCGCATCACGCTTTCCTGCTTCGCCCGCTTTGTAATACGCTGCATTAGTAGGCGCCATTCTTTCCTCATATATGCGTGCTATCAGCGGTCTGCTAAGAGATTTAGGGAGCAAATCTTCTTAATTCTTCTCTCGTGTTATTACCTATGAAATCGTGACATAGGTTCGGTCGGCGCGTAGATAAGATTAGTTACATCCGACTGGTATCTACTTTATCGGGAGTGTCGAGTACGATCTAAGCAGCATGAACCGGGAATGTGCCCAGCGTGACGACATCATCGCTGAAGCAAGGTTGGTTTGTGCCTTTTAGGTACGTCCGCGACACATCGTAGAGCGGGCAAGACAAATCAACCTTACATGTTCCCTTACCATCACCTCTTACCCAGCATAAGGGAAAGGTCACCAACCCAAAAAATGTCATAAAAACAACACAATCACAATCACACAAAAAAGTTCGCAAGCAAGTCCAAAACGCCAACTAAATGATAGTACGCAGGTCCTACAACCGCAACAATATTACACAAACAAAGAACGTACGC
>WSTG01001323.1:0-10412 GCA_019616325.1 Ceratobasidium sp. 394 | reverse complement strand
GTTGACCAGGGGATCACGGAGAGGAGCGATGTGGTCGCGATGAAGGTGCACCAGATCCAACAAAAGGTGAGTCTAGAACACGGCTATTTTGTCTACTGGCTCATATATCGCTTTTCAGCTTGAGAGTGCGCTTGCCGATCACCGTCAGCGTCGCAGTCACTCTGTCACGAGCGGAAGCGCCAGCGAGGCAGACTCAATCCAGCGCGTCCTGAGCGAGGGCGACTCGGCTGCCCGTCGTGTGCGCACACCTCGCGGGGCCAGCCGGCTAGCCGAAGGAGCTACCCCGAAACGCCGCCGCTCTCGATCCTCTGCGTCTATTCGAGCTGCACGTGAGGCGTTGATGGCTGTCAAGGACGCCGTGCCGCCCATTCCGAAGACTCCTGCGTCCGGGACACCGAACGGCTCTGTGGTCGGTCATGGGAATGAGACTGTCCCCAAAATACCTATTCGCGCTGGGATGACTGCCACCCCTGAGCGGTCCTCAATCGACTCGACAGACCTTAACACGATTGCCAAGCCTTTTCTCGACGTCATGGCTTTCCCCCAGACTCAAGGGTCGCCTAGGATGCCCCTAACGCCATTGACGCCCAGCCGTGGAATTGCTGAAGACTCGGATGACTCGTACTTGAGCGCGGTGTCTGAAACTGCCCGTGGTGTGCGTTCGGGCAGCGGGAGCGACGAGGATACAAAGCGGATCATGGGTCGGCGGATGCATAGGAAGAGCGGCGCCAGGATGCCATCGCCGGCGGTGAGTGAAGCGACTGCAGTCGGCACGGCACGTGCTGTTTGAAAAAATCTCGGTTTGGTTGTGTTGCTCTCTGGTCTCCGCTCGACAGTTGGGCTGTCGATATCCACCTTCGTTCATCCCGCAAAGCGGTTGCATCTCTTTATGCTGAAACAGATATACCATTGTTCATTAACCGGTCGCTCGTTACTCTTTGGTTTTTAGTCTTTTTTTGTTGTCGACAGCCGCGCTCGTTGTTTCTTGTTGGTTTTTTATACGTCTTAGCCTTGGCTTTATTGGTGTCGCGCATGTATATACCATGTATCTTGGCTGGCATACTTCGTTTGTCTATACCTATGGTAAAATGCAAGTGGTGTGAGGGATAGAGTCGTGGTGCGAGCGGTTGAATTCTTAGCACGCTGTAATGGCGCAATCGGGAATGCACTGTGGTGACTTGAACGGATTAGTCAGCTGTGCGCTGGTTCGAAACCCTCCCCTCGCAGACGTCTTGGTCTGAATTTCCACCGCGTGGCAGCACGTGGCCGGATCTTCCGTAATCGCTCGGTGATTTGTCAGGGAGTCAACTCCGCAGCACCACCGAGCGGCCGAGGCTGTCCATCGAGACAAGGGGGTGTTTCCAGACGCGCTACTGGCCCGTGCCTGGTGCAAACCTTTTGCTGT
This sequence comes from Ceratobasidium sp. 394, assembly GCA_019616325.1. Taxonomy (NCBI): domain Eukaryota; kingdom Fungi; phylum Basidiomycota; class Agaricomycetes; order Cantharellales; family Ceratobasidiaceae; genus Ceratobasidium; species Ceratobasidium sp. 394. The sequence continues at coordinate 9,007 of WSTG01001323.1, read as the reverse complement.
TGCAATCGTTTTCGAATTGGCACGGGTTCATTCAAGAGCGACAACTGTTTTACAAGATTCATTTCAGTCCTATCATGTGTTGCTCTTGTGGTTGGGTGCAACATAAATCCCGCTCTCGGTTTTGTCGAGCTTGACATTGATAACCTCTCCATCGCGAACGCGGTTCTCGAGTATAAGGCGTGAGAAGGGGTGCACCAATTGTTACTGGAGCAAGCGGTTCAATGAGCGTGCGCCAAATGTGGGAGTATACCCAGCCGAACCAAGGTACCCTTTCGCTTCGGGTTCGAGGACGATACGCAGTCTGCGCTCGGCAAGCCGCTGCTCGAGCTCTTTGAAGCGTACGTCGATAATCGTCATTATTTTCATAGGAGAGTGAGCACTAGAAAAGGCAAGTCAGTATTAAGTAGTAAGCTCATAGGAATGAGACTTACGAATATGACAATCTCGTCAATACGGTTGGTAAACTCGGGCAGGAAATGCTTTCAAACGGCATCCATCGCCAATCCCCTCGTTTCGCTGTTCACCAGTCCCTCGCCCATGCTACTCAAATGCTCCACGCCTAAATTGGACGTCATAATTACCACTCGCCCTTGTCCGTCTGTCGAGCGACCATCGTCAAGGACCTGGAGGAAGAGTGTAGCAAACTCGCGAGAGCTTTTCAATTTCGTCAATGAGTATGATGCTGTACGGCTTGCGGCGAACGTCTTCGGCGAGCTGCCCTCTGTTCTCGTATCCAATGTAGCTAGGGGGAGCGCCAATTAGGCGGGTAAAGGACCACTTATCTGGGTATTCAGAGCCGTCGATGCGGATCATCGCGTCGGGAGAGTGGAAGAGGAGCTTTGCAAGCTGGAAAAACTAGTCAGTATATGCACCTCACCAAGCAAACTTGTTGACTTACGGTCTTGCCCAGCAGTGTCTTGCCGGTACCAGACGGAATATCCAACAGGAAGGACGGGATTGGGCGATTGGGGTTGGCCAACCCACTACATGACAGGCGAATCGCATTCGCAACCACCTCAACTGTCTGGGGCTGCTCGACCGTACTCTCTGCCAAGATCTTCTCCATATTTAACAAGTTCTCCCGTTCAGGTAGCAGCAGCTTCTGCACTGGAATCGAAGTCCAGCGCGCAATGATAGCAATCACCTCAGACGTAACCGCATTCATTGCTCGCTGAGCGCGACTCTGTGTCTAGATGTCTGGAATGACATGGTAGCGAATGTCCGAGGTGGTCTGGACGTCGCAGCGGCGCCCGGCGTCGTCGGCCTTGGCTTTGAGCTCGTTGATTTTCTTGCGGATTTTGTCTGTCAGGAGGGTGATGCAGAAAAGACGCCAGGCGGGGAGGTGCTTGCTTGCAGGTCGGGCTCCTACCTAGCTGCCCCTATATCGAATAGTACATGAGCCGCTATACTAGACCCACGTCGGAACAGCGGATGGAAGATTAATTTCTCCGTACCTCGTTATGGCAACCCCAAGGTCGAGGGCAGTCGGCCCAAGCGAAGCATAGTTCACATGATCGCAAATGGTCGGAGGAAATCATTATAAAAGGCCGGTGCATCCGTTGTGGTGCGGTTGTTTCCGCATTAACCGCCTTTCCTGAGCCTAGCACTCGTACGCACAAGAGACGCATTAAGTTGCATACTAAGATCGAGTGGGTGAAAGTCTGCATTCGATGCAGACAGCCAGGATGAGCGGTCATCGAGCCAGTGAGTGAGTGGACGGATATATAGGAGATGGGCGAATGGGAGGGTAGTAGTTGAGAAAAAAGGAAGGCGCACGGGAGAGAGATTTTATACCACCGAGAGCTGGACCGTGCGCCGGTTGCTCCGAACGCCAAGAGCCCCTATCTAGTTTGCGCCGATGAGCGGAGGTTGAAGCGCATACAATTCGCGCCCCTATCGGTGCCGGGGCTGAATGAGACGCCGACAAACGCGTCTTGGCAGCCGGAACACAGTCTATTCATAGAGACGACGTTTTGGGCGGCGGGGACGCGCTGGAAGTGGCGACTAGATCAACGAGGCGCAACTGTCGGGGGGTGTTTACATGTATTTATGCGCGCTTAGTTGACATTGGGCGGGCAAGAACATGGGTGGTTAGGCGCATATAGTTCGGTTCTTGGCAAGGTATTTTTGAAGCAGAGGTACGTCATGGAAGATAAGAAAAGAGACATGGCTTGGCGCCCCCTATCAGCGAGAAGTTGAATCTGGCTTTGTGGTTGAAGACTGTCCAGTGTCGCGTCGCTGCCGAGCATAATGAGTCTATTGCTATATGATTTAAAAAGTGCCGAGAGCAACCTATAACCTCTTAGAGGACGCTTGCATATATATGGCACAATACAATTTATACTTGGCCGTAACCATTATCTTGGGAGTCACTTGCGCATACATATAACCACAATAAACAAGCATACAATCTTATTCGAAAGCTACAACTATTTTACATGATTACATCCGGTTTAGTCCATTTCTTCGATCTCCAGGTCTCCATCATCATAATCCATCTCATCGTCATACATCACACCAGTTCCCTCGTGGTTCGGAACGATGTACAGGCGGTTATGTGGTCCATCGAACTTGACGTTGACAACCTCGCCGTCCCGAATACGTTCCTCGAGGATCAGGAGCGAGAGCGGGTTGAGCAACTCTTGCTGGATCACACGGTTCAGCGGACGCGCGCCATAGATAGGCGAGTATCCAATCGAGCCGAGGTAGTGCTTTGCCTCGGGTTCGAGGACAATGCGGAGTTTGCGGTCGGCGATGCGCTGTTCGAGCTCTTTGAGGCGGATGTCAACGATTTTCATGACGTTGCCGCGAGATAGAGAGCGCTAAAGACAAGTCAGTGAAGAGCTTTGAGAACAGACGTGGAAATGGACTCACGAAAATGATAATCTCGTCGATACGGTTCACAAACTCGGGCGGGAAATGTGACTGGATAGCACCCATAACCATCGTCCTCGCCTCGCTTTTCACCGGACCCTCGCCCATATCGTTCAGATACGCCGCGCCCAAGTTTGACGTCATGATCACCACCGTGTTCCTAAAGTCCACGACTCGCCCTTGTCCGTCCGTCAAGCGACCGTCATCGAGGACCTGGAGGAAGAGTGTGACAAACTCGCGCGAGGCCTTTTCGATTTCATCGATGAGCACGATGCTGTACGGCTTGCGGCGAACGTATTCGGTGAGCTGTCCTCCGCTGTCGTGTCCGACGTAGCCGGGAGGAGCGCCGATGAGGCGGGAAATAGAGTGCTTTTCAGAGTATTCGGAGCCGTCGATCCGGATCATCGCGTCGGGAGAGTCGAACAGGAGGGTTGCGAGCTAGAGAAAAAAGATCAGTATATGCGTCTTGGTCGGTCGATATGTAGGCTTACAGTCTTGCTCAGCAGTGTCTTGCCCGTACCAGACGGACCGGCCATCAAGAACGACGCGATTGGGCGATTGGCGTTGGCCAACCCGCTACGCGACAGCCGAATCGCGTTCGCAACCGCCTTGACCGCCTCGGGTTGTCCAACCACACTCTCCGTTAAGATCTTCTCCATCCTCAACAGTTTCTCCCGCTCGGTCGACATCAACCTCGTCACTGGGATCGAAGTCCAGCGCGAGACAATCTCGGCGATCGCCTCGGGCGTGACTGCATCGCTCGCCGAGGGTTCTTCCGCGTCCTTTTGGCGCTCGAGCGCTTCGAGACGTTTCTGGAGGTCCGGGATGGCGTAGTAGCGAAGATCCGAGGCGGTCTGGATGTCGTAGCGGCGTTCGGCGTCGTCGGCTTTGGCCTTGAGCTCATCGATTTTCTTGCGGACTTCGTTGAGCTCGTTGCCTCGGCGTTTTTCGTTTTCGTAGGCGGCTTTGAGGGGTTGGAGCTGGTCATCGAGGTCGGCGATGGCTTTTTTGGCCGAGGCAAGACGCTCCCGGCTGAGTGAGTCTTTCTCGCGCTAAACAATATGTTAGTAGGATGTTGCAGGCGGTTGAACAGGTGGGACCTGCCTCCAACGCGTGAATCTCAATCTCCAGTTCAAGTTTCTTCCTCTCGAGCTTGTCAATTTCCTCCGGGCTGGTCTCGCGCGTCACCCGGACACTCGCACATGCCTCGTCGACCAGATCGATCGCGGAGTCAGGCAAGCGACGGCTAGTGAGGTACCGGTGTGCGAGGGTAGCTGCCTGAACGAGCGCTGGGTCGAGGATACGCACGCCGTGGTGGACTTCGTAGCGTTCGCGGATCCCGCGGAGGATGCTGATCGTATCGGGTACCGAAGGCTCGTTGACAATGACTTGGGCGAAGCGGCGTTCGAAGGCGGCATCCTTTTCGATGTACTGGCGGTACTCGGCGTAGGTCGTTGCACCAATGCAGCGGAGTTTGCCACGCGCGAGGAGAGGCTTGAGGAGGTTCGCGGCGTCTATGAAGATGATGTTAGTAGTGGTCTAGAAATGAATATGAAGATGTATGCGTACCCATTCCGCCGCTCGAGTTCCCGCTGCCGGCCATGATGAGGTGCAGCTCGTCGATGAATAGGATAATCCCCACACCTTCCTCGCCTTTCTTTTCGATCTCGCTCAGGACGGACTTGACGCGTTCTTCGTACTCGCCCTTGTACTTGGCACCCGCCATCAACGCGCCCATGTCCAAGCTGAACAAGCGACCGAGCAGCGAGGCGGGGACATCACGGTTGACGATCCGCTGCGCCAGCCCTTCTGCGATCGCCGTCTTTCCCACACCCGGCTCGCCGATAAGCACCGGGTTGTTCTTCGTGCGCCGGCAAAGGATTCGAATAGCACGCCGAATTTCGTTGTCGCGTCCAATGACAGGATCGATCTTGCCCTCTTCGGCGAGCGCGGTAAGGTCGACGGCGTACTTGGTGAGTGCGTCGAATCCCTGCTCGGCATTTTTGCTCTCGACGCGTCGGTTGCCGCGGGTCTGCTGGACGGCGGTTTTGATGGCGGCCGGGGTGAGGGAGGATTCTTTGAGAGCAGCGGTGATGGCGGGGTCTTTAATGAGTGCGAGGATGAGGTGGTCTTGTGCAATGTACGAGTCGTGCTAGGGTAAACGTATCAGTATGCATCCGGGAGAATGTGAGAGGGTACCTACCATATCCTTTTGTATCGACTGGGCCTCGCGCAAGACCTTAAGCGTCGCCGAGCTCATGGTAGTGTCATCGGGAGGAGGGTCCTGCGTTGGTAGTCGCACGAGCTGTTTCTGGAGGGCTCGGTTTACCATAGCCTGCGCCGGGCATGTTAGTATCAATGTGAGCGCAACGACACTTTGCCACTTACCTGATCGCCACCCGATTTAGATATAACTGACGCAAATAGTGACGCGCCACCGGACTCCCTAGCTTCGTTTAGCAGGGCGTTGGCGAGGTGAATCGGGGAGACCTGGGCGTTTGCATGGTCTTTTGCTGACTGAATAGCAGCCTAATAAAAGAGTCAGTGCGAATGTAATCTTGTGCGAGTCTAGAAGACGTGCAGCGATGGTCTGCTCGGTCTTGTCTGTGAACTCAAAGTTCATGTTGTCGTTGGGAGAGAAGGTAGATGGCGAGCACTGCGGCGACTAGGCCTGTATTTATAGGCGGGCCTTGTCTGTTTCTCATGATCGCATGATGCTCGAACGCAATCGCATTTTCCGGGCTGTTCCCGTTGGTTCCCGTTGAGTCTGGGAAGTTCCACGGCGCTTACGAGCACTTATGTCAGCGATTTCCAACCGATCGCCATTTGACGTCACCAGTGACCTCGATGCTAAGCGCCGAGATATCGCATCCCCAACTCTTCGACGACTAGCCACTTGAGCATCCCTCGGCCGCCATGGTGTGGTCGTTTCTCACGACGGGCAAGGAGGCCCTTCATGCAGTCAGTAGACTGGTTTGGCGCTCGTAACCGTTTGGTTGACCCTGGAGTAGCTTCTAAATCGATTCTTGGCCCCCTATGTCGAGAATATGGACCTTAACCAATTGCAGTACGGAGTTTGGCAAGGTCCGGTGGAGTTGTTTTTGATTTCGATAGTGTAGCTAAAGCTCGTGTGTCTAGGTTCACTTTCATTACGCGGCCTCAAGCTCAAAAAAGAAGCGCTAGACAAGTTTAGATTGCCGGTGGACGTTTTGGAGGGTACGTAAAATTACCTCGGGTGACTCTAATCTGTACTTATTGCCTTTGGATGACTAGGGTATGTCGGTACCTTTACTCTTACGATCCCGTGGCAAAATATTACCGGAAAGCCAGTCGAGGTATTTATTGAGGATGTCTATTTGCTTGCCGTACCCGCTGCCGAGAGCACCGTTAGTTCTCTTCACTCTTCTGGTATGCGACACTTATTAATAATAACCCTGCAGTTTGATGCTGCCGAAAATGAAGAGCGAAAACAAGCCACCAAACAAGAGCGTCTGAACGCTGCGGAAATCCTACGAATGAAAGGCCAAGCCGCCGACTTGGCCGACAAGAGTCTGTTCATTCTACCTCCGCTGATGATTGCTGGACTTATATCTCCTTCCAGATACTGCCCAGCAGCAACAGGGACTGATCGAGAGTATGACCACCCGCATCGTCAACAATGTCCAAGTTACGGTCAAGAATATCCATATTCGGTACGAAGATTCGATCAGTGCACCCGGAGTACGTTTCGTACCATTCTGGCCGTTGCCGCTCCTTTAATTATTTGGCTGTAGCATCCGTTCTCGGCCGGGATTACCCTCGCAGGGTTCACCGCACAGTCAGTCAACGAGAAATGGGTCCCGACCTTCATCCAGGACACAAAGGGTGGTATTCACAAGGTGAGTGGACATACAGCCGCGGTATTGCACCCACTTAGTGTCTATATTTATTAGCTTGCGACTCTGGAGTCCCTCTCCGCCTACTTCAATACCGATATGACGAGTATGGCTGGGCTTCCTTTTGCGGAAGCTATGCCAAAATTCAAAGCGGGGGTGAGTCAACTTGGTTTTATTCCTGGCATGTATCATTTATGTTTCGGATAGATTTCCCACCACGATCAACCTCCCCCCGATCATCAATTTATCTTGAAACCAGTCACTGGGCAGGGTAGGGTATGTATTCCAGCGGTTTGACAATTTCTGCTATTGATTTACGTGCATCTGCGGGGTTAGGTCATCATGAACCCCAAGTTCGACAGCGAGATTCCAAAGAACGATGTGCAGTTGCTTTTTGACGAGATCGGTTTTGTTATCGACGACGATCAATATCGCGATGCTATCTCCATGGTTGACATGTACCATTTCTACCTACGGCAACAGCAGGTTTGTCTTTATTCGATCGCCTTCTCAGCCTGACCTGATGCGTCATACTGCTCCCAGTATCGCGCATTCAAGCCTACCGAAGAAGCGCTCAAGGAGAACAAAGCTCGAGCGATGCTTCAGTTTGCTGGAAAGATGATCCTACGCGAGGTTCACGAAAAGAACTACAAGTGGACTTGGGCCCATTTTGCGAAGCGACGGGATGATCGAAAGCGCTATGTCCAATTATTCAAGAAGAGGGAACTGGATAAGAACAAAACCTTGACTGGAGAGGTAAGCCCGACACCTACTGACCTTGAGTAGCCAACTGAGCCCCATGCATAGGATCTAGCCGCATTCGAGGAGCTCGAAAGGGCGCTGGTATACGAGGATATTCGTTTCTACCGATCCATTGCCCGATCCGAGTTGCGAAAAGAGCGCGCCTCACGCAAGGCGGAAGAGGCAGCTCACCCGCCCGCAGCCGCCAAAGCCTCTTCGAGCACAGGCGGTTGGACGTCCTGGCTCCTGGGAACCGGCAAAGCCACCGAACAGAAACATGAAGAGGAGGATACCCTCGGCCTGGAATCCATGAGCGACGAGCAACGCAAAGAACTCTACCAAGCCATCGACTATGACGAAAAAGCCGCTGTCGCCGCATCGTTCGAAGCTCCCCGCGACGCGATGAAGATGCGTATATCGGCTCAGCTCAAACGCGGCTCGTTTGCGTTGCGCTCGTCGCAGCTCAAGACCGAAGGCGACATGATCTCGGTCGTATTTGACGGCTTCAAGGCGGATGTGGTGCAGCGCTCCGATAGCATGGATGCCGTGGTCCAGCTTGGCGGGTTTGGGGTGCACGATGGGACGCAGGTTGGGTCGATTCATCCGCAGATTGTGAAGGTCAAGGAGAGTCATCGCAAAGTGACAATGGACGAGAGCAAAACTGTGTCGACACCTGATAAAGGTTCGAAGGACAACTGGGGGGCGTCATTGGGCGATCGGGGGAGCGTGGCCGGGGACGAGAGCGTTGCCGAGCATGATAGCGTGGCTGGTGATGAGATGCATGACGAGCCGGAAACCGAGGACGAGGCCGAAAATGAGGCGCCCGAGGAGGTGGAGGACCCGTTCCTGTACATCAAGTTCGAGAACAACCCACTGGATAACCGCGCGGACACTGGACTGACGGTACGGATGCGATACATGGAGATTGTCTATCATCGTGGATACGTCGAGGCGATCTACCGGTTCCTCAAGCCTCCGGAGAGCCAGCTCGAATCCGTTGGTGCTCTGCTGAATGCTGCTGGGGAGACGCTCGAGGGTCTGAGAAAGGAGACTCGCGCCGGCTTGGAATATGCGCTGCAAAAGCACAAGACGATCGATGTCAAGATGGACTTGCAGGCGCCTATCATCATTATCCCAGAGGACGTGACGGTCAAGCAATGCCAACATGTCATTCTGGACGCTGGCCACATCTCGATCGTCAGCGAGCTGGTACCCAAGAGTGCAATGCGCGCGATTGACGAAAAGAAGAAGCGTCAGTATACCGAGGACGATTACACTCATTTGGAGTCGTTGATGTATGACCGGTTCTCGGTCAAGTTGCACTCTGCGCAGGTAGGCCGGGGTCTGTTTGCACGATTCGATCCGGTTTTGATACGCATTTATTCATAGTTGCTGCTCGGGAACGACCTTGAAACCGTTCTCGCCGGCTTGAATCATAGCCATGACGGCGCACAAGAGCTTCACCTGTTGGAACGCATCAACCTCGATTTTGCCGTCCAAAACACTATTGTGCCCGA
>WSTG01001322.1:0-10418 GCA_019616325.1 Ceratobasidium sp. 394 | reverse complement strand
AACGCCTATCACTGCGGAGCCTAAGCCTACTGTCGAGCCGACGCCCGAGCCTGCTCTGGTCGAGTCGACGCCTGCTGTTGTTGAGGAGCTTGTCGTGCTCGGTGAGGTACCCGCTGTTACCGAGGAGGCACCGATTGCGGCTGAGGCGGTTCCGGAGGAAGTTGCTGTGGGGGAGGCACCGGCTTCTACCGAGGCACCTCTGATTGACTCCGAGCCGGCCCCAGCCCCTGTCGAGCCTACTCCGGATGTGGTCGAGCCTTTAATCGTCACGGGATCTGCTCCAGGGGTTGTCGAGCCTACTGTAATCACTCCAGAGCCCGAGTCTGTTGTCGCCCCGACGTCCGAGCCCGAGGCAACAGCTGCGCCGGCGCCGGTTGAATCTACTTCCGAAGCTGCTCTGCCCGAGACGAAGCTTGAGGAACTTGCGTCTGTTGAGACCAAGGTTAGTTGTTGGCCCAGCCTGGTGTGCTTCGTGATTGTTGACAGCCCGTAGGATAAGCCGCCCGCGCCTGAGCCCACCGCCGATCCTCTCGCATCTCCCAAAGCAGAGGAGAAGCCGCTGCCCGACGAGCTGAAGGAACCCACGCCGGCGCCCGCCATTATTATCGCTGCCGAGGAGCCCAAGCCAAAGGAGGAGCCTACCCTGCCGACTCCAACGGCGAGCAAGAAAGCCAGCAAGAAAAAGGCGAGGAAAAAGAGTTTGGCACAACCCTCCGAGCCTGCGCCTGCTGCGGCTGTCGAAACGCAACCTGTCTCTCCGATCGCGGCCGAGGCCCAGCCTACGTCGCCAATTGTTGAGGCACAGCCTGCGACTCCAGTTTTGGCGGTGCCTGAGGTTGTCGAGGCTCCGAATCAAGTCGTGCCGGCTGTTGACCCAACGTCGGTGGTGGATGAACCTGTGAAGAGTAGCGATGAAGTCGAGGGTGCGTGACGCCTAATTTAACTTTGATCATTCATTTATTTAACCTATGATACAGGACCAGTAGACTCGAGCTTCGGAACGCCAAAACCTACCGTGCAGGCGCTACCAACGGTCGTGCACCATGTCGTCGAAGAGGTACCAGCGCCTATTGTCGAGCCTGTTGCCGAGGAGGTGAAGATGGAGGAGCTAGCCGTTAAGGCGGAGGTCGAGGAGCCGGTTGTTGTGTTGGAGAGCGAGGTGCAGAAGGCTGAGGAATCAGAGGTCGAGGTCCAGAAAGTTGAAGAGTCGGAGGTCAGGACGCCAAAGGTGGAACCAGTCGCGATTGAGGAGCCGAAGATCGAGGAACTACCGGCCAAGGATCCGCCTGTCGAGGAACTCGTGGTAGTGGCGCTCGAACCCACGGTTGAGACACCCGTCGTCGAGGAGTCGAAGCCCGAAGAGCCGAAGCCTGAGGCGCTTGCAATTGAGGTTCCCGCCGTCGAAGCGCCCCTCGCTGACGTCCCAAGCGTGGAGCCCGAAACACCGGCTACCCCAGTCGTCGAGTCCTCGAAGAAGAACAAGAAAAAGAAAAAGAAGGAAAAGGCGAACGCTAAAGGTAGGAAACTACTGTCATGAAGGTGTTTGGTGCTAACCCCTTCTCTTAGCCGAACCTGCAATCGAGACACCCGTAGTCGAGACACCCGTAACTGAGGCACCTGTAGTCGAGGCGCCCGCCGTGGTCGAACCGACTCCCCAGGTGGTCGAAAAGGACGAGCCAGCACCCGAGAGGATAGTGGAGCCTATAACCGCCCCTGTGGTTGTCCACGAGCCAGTCTTGCAGCCGGTAGCTCCTCAAACGCTCGTCGAACCTGCTCGGGTGGTTTCGCCAATTTCCCCCAAGGAGAAGGAGAAAGCCGTGGTTGCCCCGTCTCCAATCACTCCAGCCGAGGGAAGGTTCTCGTTCTTTTCTAGTTTCGTTCGTAAGGCTAGGCTTCTTCCTGAGGTCGTCCCGGAAATCATCCCCGAGGTGGTTCCCGAGGCTCCAGCGCGGCTCGAACAACATTCGCCAACTCCGTCCGAGCTGGCTCTCGACTTGGATACACCGGTCAACTTGACACCAAAGTTCGCGGACACTAAGCTTCCCGAGGTTCAGCCCCCGATTGAAGTCGCAGCTGCCGTTGCCGTACCAAGTGCCCCTCCCTCCGAGCCACCAACTCCCGGTCCTCGTCACGAGTTGCTGGAGAAGAAGCTTTCAATGTTCCTCGAAGAGGCGGAGGCGTCAATCGAGCACCAGGAGATACACCCCGAGAACACTACGATGTCGGATCCCCCGCCTGCTTACAGTAGCCCGAAGATAGAACCGACTGTCAATGTTGTGACCCCGACATCTGTCCCTGAACTGGCACGGGACCCTGAACCAACACCGGTCACGCAGCCTGTCGTCGCAGAGCCTACGACCATCGTCCAGCCAGAAATTGTTGCCCAGCCGGAGAGCGTCGCTCAACCCGAGGTCCCGCAGCCGGCGAACGTCGACCAATCTGAAATTACCGAGCCCACAGTCGTCGCACCACCAGCGGTCGTTCCTGAACCCACCGCATCTCCCCAGCCAGTTGCCTTCGCTCAGATTCTCGAGGCCTCGTGGGTCAGGCGCAAGACGAAGAGTTCGAAGAAGAGCATGCGGGACAAGACGCCTGATCCTCCTCGAAAGGCCGAGCTTGCTACCCCTATTTCTCCAGTCATCGCATCTGTTATGGCCCCTGATGAACCAGTTGTCGCATCGCCCCCTGTGTCTAGCAAACCAATCCCCGAGCTGGTCAAAGGACCCTCCCCCGCGCCGAACGAAGCCTTTTCACCAGTTCCGCAGTTGCTCTCGCCCAAGAGTTGCGGGTCAATCTCGACTACGTTCCCCTCTATTGACGAAACTGCACGATCTCCCAGTCCCGGAAAGCCGAGGAGCCACGCGGCAATGCCACCGTTGATCTCAATCCCGGTCACCACCACTCCCCTACACAGTCCCGTCCCAGCCAAGTCCCCTCTTGCTAAGGAACGTGGTCATATATTGGAAGCGGAGACGCGACCCCAACCACTGCCTTCGCCGCCTGCACTGGCTATCGACGGACCGGAGAAGGCCCCGTCTCCTCCCGCCGGCCCTTCCCAGTCTTATGAAGGATTCTCGGCCTTCCGCTGGTTTGGATTCGGTCCTCCTGTGACTCCCCCTGTCCCCGCGGAGAAGACCCCCGAGCCTGTTCCCAAGTCTGAGGCTGCTCCGCCCACCCCAGTCAGCCCTGTGAAGGAGAAGGGGAAGGAGAAAGAGAGGAGGAAGTCGTCAAAGACCGCGTCTGTCTCGACCAATAACATTGTTCTAATGCGGACACCCACGTCGCCATCGCCGAGGGTAGAGAAGATCGAGTGGTCCCGGTGGCCGAATCAACCAACAACTCCTTCAAACGAACCCGAGGCGCCAGTTGTACGAGATTCTCAAGCCGACCCTACTCGCACCGAGTCTCGCACCAATCCAGGGTCGTCAGGCACAGCCACACCGGTTGTATCTCCTGTCGTCTTTTCTCCCGTTCCTCCTGGCCCACCTCCTGTCACGCCAGTCTCTGCAGTTCCTACGGCCACAACCCGAGTTACCCTTGCTCGCACCGTCGCGCCGACTGTTTCTGTCCCAACCATACCGGCTCCTCTCATACCACTTATCCCAGCCCTTGCCGTTGCCCCATCCGTTCCCGCACCACGAGCCGATCCCCACTGGACTGTACCCCGTGACGTCAGCGCCCCTAGTACGACCTCTGCCATCACCCAAGAGGCCACCCGACCAAAGGACACGCTCACTCGCGAGGAACGTCGGCAAGAGCGGGCGAAAAAACTCGCAGCAGCGATGCGCGACGCCTCTCCGATGTCGCACACGCCTTCTGTATCATTCCAATCACCTCGTTCGACCAACGAATCTTTGCCGGTGCACTCACCTAGTCCAGCCAGGGTCGAGCCTTCCCAAGCCAACACTAAGCCCGCTCCCCGAGGCATTCTCAAGCAGCGATCGGCGCATCCCGCGCCTACATTGTCAATTCCTGTTATTCCCTCGACCCGCGCCAGTTCTCAATCATCGCGGCTCGAGTTTACTGGTTCGCGAGATGTGCCTATCTACGACAATTGGGAACACGCGCCGAGGATCCGCCAGGACCTTTTGGCGGCAACATCAAGTGTACGATCCCCCCGTGAAAAGCGCGCGCCGACCACAAGCCCTATTTCCCCGTCGACAGGTAGAAGCCACACAACTGGAGATTCGCGTTACCGAGTTCACCCAACAGCTGCCGAGGCCACATCCCCATCCAGTAGGCCCGCCTCCGCGCACGTACCATTCCCATCGAGAGAGAGCAGGACAACCACTAGGAGTGGACATACCCAGCCGGAATTCATTCCAGTTCTGAACGATCGGACCACTCGCGCAAAGGCGGCGCGTCCTTCCAGGATTTCCACCGTTATGGTCCAAAGTCCGACGGGTGCATATGTCGAGCCATTGACTTCACCAATACTGCTGACGAGTGAGAACTGCTGCACCCGTGTCCCAGAAGGCACTATCTATCAATATGATGGTACGGAGCTTTCTTTGATCGTCGCTTCGGGCTTTACTGACTATAACATGTTACCTTTTTGCTTGGTTTTAATCCGCATTCTATAGTTCGTAAGTCCTGTCCTATTTTGAAGATAATCCTTTCATTCATCCGAATTCACTTAGGCATCTCTCCCTCCGAGTCACTTGTTCCTACGATTCGGAAGCAGATTTTCGATGCCCTTCAGAAGACGGTTGCGCCGCAAGTCTTTACACCTTTAGCACGCGCCAGCTATGATGGGGGAAAGATGATGTACGCGCGTCGGAAACTAGATGTTAGCAGCCGGCAAGAGGTGAGTTTGTCCAAGAGTCACTCGCCTACCAAAACCCTAATTATCTCGATGTTATTCACAGTTCACGATCGAACTCCCAGAATCTACGCAAGGGTGCCGTGTATATACTGTCCGTCTCAAGAGGATGGCAGAAATTGCCCCTCAGTGAGTCAAATTCGCGTCTCGGCCAACCAGTGATTGACGAGCCCCGCATCAGGATTTCCCCCACTTTCTGCGGATGAAGTTCATATATCTTACGCCATTTTACGACCCTGTTCCATTATGCTTTTACCATGTATCCAACTTGGGTTTTGTAGACGTGCCCGCATACCATCTGTTTTCTTCGTGCTGTTTCGTTCTACATGCTTTCCGTCCTTGAAGCACATCTTGTATAACTGTCAATTATGAATACACATTTTAGTCATCAACCAAAGTGACTACATCCCGACTTCGTTCACGACCTCTCAGGAACTACCGCGGAGCGTAATGAGGTTTCTTCGGGTACCTTGGCGTAGCATGATAGCTGCTTGCCCACCCACCAATACAACGAGCGTTGAGGGCGGCAAAGGACGGGAAGACGCTGGGTTATCTAAATTCAAATAACCTTTATCCTAAATCCACTGACATTTTATAATATTTATGCACCGCGCGCATCAACCAAAGATCGGACTGCAGTATGTGAAAAATATCCTATGTGTGAACCCCCATTTCGGCAAGCTCAACTTTGCGCACTGCAGGCACGCACTCCCGTTAGTCTCCCAAGGCAGCCTGACACCGTGAACCGAGAACGAGACAAGAGAAGCACGGTATCAACTCCCGTAAAGCACCCGCGCACTGTATGCGTGTAAATTATGCACTCTACTCTCTTATACGGCGTTGCTGCGGTTGGCTTTGATGAGTGTACAAATTCATTTTAGCAGAGTCTAGTTTGGGTTTAGCTCCCCTGCTGAGGTCAGCTTCTGATCGCAAGTACATCCTGACGACCACTGCCTCAGAACTTATGGAACGCGTCCAACCGCACTTACCGATCTCTGGTGCTGGGGTATCTTGTCGTTCGACCTAAAATCTACGAACCAGTGCTGCTTTTGTATCGCATTAAATTTATTATTTGGGTGCACAGTTTGGAAGACATCTTATTGTTACTCTTCTCTGTTCGTTCATGTCCTCCATTGACTTTGTCCCAACTCGTTCCGCACGAGGGTGCCTGACCTGCAAACAACGGTGAGTCACAGTTGATCTAAGGCAACCCCGAACACTGACGATTTTGTGCTTGCAGTAGGAAGAAGTGCGACGAGGCGAAACCCAGATGCCAGAGATGCGTCAAGGGGGAGTTCGAATGTCTTGGATACGCACCGAAAATGGCACATTTGAACCAACGCCAGAACAACCCGACCAAGCGGGATGAAAACGCAGTCATTCTGAAGCGAAGCGACCACATGCCCATTCCCTTCCTTAAGATTCCAGACGCAGAACCAATATCAAACGAGGATATTGTCTCGTTTATCAAGTCTCAACGTACGTATGTGCTGTACAGGTGTAACTTGTACTTAACCTACATTCGCTTGGCCCATAGATGTGCGCGCATCGCACCGCGTGTTTCGGCCCTTCCCATTCTCAATGGAACAAGCAGTTACGTGGCGCGCAAACAGCTCCGATATCATGCGCTGGACCATGTTCGCCGGTGCCAAGATTGTTCAGGCAATGCTAGATGGGACCAGCAAGGAACAGTACGCTAACTGGATTAATCGTTTTCACGGAAGGGTTCTGGCGAGCGTAGATTTGAACTCTGAAATTTCTGCATTGCGGGCTCGGTTATCGAGTCTACAAGATGTGAGTCTTTCAAGCTCCCGATGTTAGCTATTGAAACCCTCTGAACTATTTCATCGATAGCTTTCTCTCTTTTATCGTATGGTGTCTCATACCCCGGCGGGATATTCGATGTTCAAAAAGTCTGTACCCGTGTTTATCCAACTCGTGTCCCGGCATCCTCACCTTTGGACTCGAGACTCGGCCATCTCATTGAACGCTGTGCTGCATGCCGAGGGATTCGACATTCCCAGGTTCGCATTCTTCGACACAATCTACTCTCTCGCTTTTGGAGTAGTCCCTTTGATTCACTACGACACGAATCAGCCTCGTCCGGCGGACGCAGATCATTTCCAAAGTCTGGAATGGGTATTTGGATGTCCGCCCGATATTGTTGTCACACTTGCCAAGGTTAACGCCTGGAGGGCGTCCAAGTGGTTGGAACAGGCGATCGCGACACCAAAGGCAAATGAGTGGCGAGAGATAGAAGAGCAATTGAAAGCGTGGCGCCCAACGGTCGAGCATATCGACGAACCCTCGAATGTAGTTGCGAGACTTGCCGTGTTCGAGGGATGGCGGCAAGCGGCACTTATATATTTGTACATGGTGAGCACACGACTACAATATGTCACGCAGCGTATTGATCAATATCTATCGTAGGGCATGTGTGGCGTAAATTCTGCAGACCCGCGCGTCGAGTCATCCGTACATCAAATTGTCCAGCTCGCATATACCATCCAACCAGGAGCTTCGCCTGAACCCTACATGATGCTGCCTTGCCTAATCGTGAGTACGCTCCAAAGGTGATTTCTTTTTGTATAATAACAAATTTCCAGGCCGGCGTGGCGGCTCGGCTAGAGAAACATCGCGCAGCCATATACAACAGAATGTCTGCCTCTCAAAGCGGTGGTATATTGGTGTTGCGCGGGTCCGACTTTCTTCCTGTAATGGACAATTTGTGGCACGGAGCGGGTACGGGTGGGACCGCGATAGTATGGGAAGATTATGTTCGTGCACGCAGTGCAGGTTTACCGCTTGATATATGATCTTACATTAATCTATTTAAGTTGCTTTCTGA
Source organism: Ceratobasidium sp. 394 (assembly GCA_019616325.1). Taxonomy (NCBI): domain Eukaryota; kingdom Fungi; phylum Basidiomycota; class Agaricomycetes; order Cantharellales; family Ceratobasidiaceae; genus Ceratobasidium; species Ceratobasidium sp. 394. Next base: position 2,748 of record WSTG01001322.1, on the reverse strand, counting down.
GTGAAGAGTCTTCTAGGCCTCTCGCCATAGTACCACATCAACCCACAACACCTAATGGAGAATTACAAACTTGTTCGTGACGAAACCTCCGCATTTGATGATGAAAGTCCACACGCTGCGGGCGTGCTAATTTTGCATTTGTTCTAGATAACCTATGGCGTGGAGCAGGCTCAAGTAAAACCTTCGACGGGAGAACTGCGCAACCTATTATCAAACAAACACCCGGAGTCCCTTCTTTATTCCTGATCAATTTCTACATGCCAGCTCTGTTTTGGTGACAGCCTATTTGCGGGCGGGGAAGTCTGTGCGAACACGTACGAGGCAACATGGCACGTGAGTAAGTAATCCCGCTAGCCTTCAGCTGGTAACTGATGGCTTGGAACGCTGTGATGGTCCTGACCAGGGTACATGCGTTGATTAAAAGTCTGGTTAGTACAGTTACAAAGCTTAGTGGACTTGTCCTTTTGATTAGTGCTACGTTGGCCGCAGAACTAGGAGACCAGGACGCGATACGGTCGGGGGATACGAGCGGCCCCGGCCGACAACTCACGGATGAGTGGCCGGGCTGCCAGCCGAGTCGCGAGCAGGGCTCGTGAGCGGGCAGGCAATTCCTGACCTTCCAGAAATGGAGTGGAAGTCGAGGTAGGTCTAAGTAAATACCTATCTGATACCAAGGCCGCCAATGACGGGGACTTGCAGGGGGACTCAACGGAAGCTCGAGCCTAAGGGGGATCCAAAGGAAGAAATATATATCATGTATGCGTGCGAATATGCGAGAGTGCGAGAGTGCAAGTGTATAAATATAGTATACGGACCGTAAGGGTGGCAGGAAGTCATATTCACCTGTGTGTCGGCTCGTGGTACAGGTATGATGCCAGGGAAATCGCATCAAGGTGATGGGCACGGGTATATATAATCAAAGCTTAAAGAGGTGGGTGAGTAAGAAAATACGAAAGCGGAGGGGGAGGAGCAGTGAACTCATGGACAGTGCGCGGCGAACGCGAGAGGAGAGCGCCACACGATCACGTGACCGTGCGGTTCCGCTTCCTCCGGCGGCCGAGCATATCCTTCCTTCACCTCCGCAGGCTGCGGTGCATGTACCACAGATCATCGTTGCCTCGCGGGAGTTGAAGTTATCCGGAGAGCCGTTCTTTATATGCTGTTAAACGAGGGAACGGGAACACTGCGTCTTTCCCTTGGACAACGTTGCTATCGCTGGCTCTGCCTAGGAAATCTAAATTAAGTTCTAGCGAATCTGATTCGAGCTTAGCTCCCTGATGTCAGCTTCTGATCGCAGCAACGCCCGGGCGACCACCGCCACAGTGCTCACGGAATTTGTTTTGCTGCGCTCCTCAACCTGCTTGGCACTGGAATACCCTGTTGGTCGACCTAAACACGCCAATTATTGCTACTCTACCGCGTTAAACTTATTATCTGGCGACACGGCTATCTTGTTATCACTTCTGCCGCTTGAATTCCTTCATTAAATTGTGCCATACATTTTACTTGGTTTACCTTTAGTCTCTTGTTGACCCATGTCCTCCAACTTTGCTCTAACCCGCTCCACGCAAGGTTGTCTAACCTGCAAACAACGGTGAGTCATATTCGATCCAAAGCAACCCCGAACACTGACAGTTTTGTGCTTGCAGTAGAAAAAAGTGCGACGAGACGAAACCCAGATGTCAGAGATGTGTCAAGGGAGAGTTCGAGTGCTTGGGATACGCGCCAAGGACGGTAGTTTTGAAGCAGCGCCAGAACAATCCAGCCAAGCAGGAAGAAAACGCGGTTGTTCTGAAGCGAAGCGATCACGCGCCCGTTGCCTTTCTGAAGACTCCGGACGCAGAACCAATGTCAAACGAGGATGTTACCTCGTTTATCAAGTCTCAATGTGCGTATGCGTTGTATAAGTATGGTTTACGCTTGACACAATTTGTGCTTCCCTCACAGTTGTCCGCCTGTCGCACCGCATATTTCGGCCCTTTCCTTTCCCAATAGAGCGGGGAGTTACGTGGCGCGTAAACAATTCCGATATTATGCGTTGGACCATGTTCATCGGTGCCAGGATTCTTCAGGCGGTGCTAGATGGTACCAGCAAGGAACAGTACGCTGGCTGGATTAGCCGTTTTCACGCATACGTTTTAGCGAGCGTGGGCCTGGATTCGGAGTTTTCTAGATTACGGGCTCAGTTATCGAGTCTACAAGATGTGAGTTTAATGTGTCAATGAGCGTAATTAGGACCCTCAAGCCATCTCTTGAATAGCTTTCTCTATATTATCATTTGGTGTCCCATAGCTCAGCGGGCTACTCGTTGTTCAAAAAGGCTGCACCCGTATTTACCCAATTCGTATCTCAGCATCCTCATCTTTGGACTCCGGATTCGAACATCTGCTTGGACGCTGTACTCCATACCAGGGGGTTCAACATCCCTAGGTTCGCGTTCTTTGACGCGATTTACTCTTTGGCATTCGGAGTGGCCCCTCTGATTCACTACGATACGAATCAGCCTCGTCCGGCGGGTGCAGAGCATTTCCATCTCCTGGAATGGATATTCGGGTGCCCGCCGGACATTGTTATCGCGCTTGCCAAGGTTAACGCCTGGAGGGCATCCCAGCGGTTGGAACAGACGGTCGCGACGCCAATGCTGGATGAGTGGCAAGAGATAGAGGAGCGATTGCAAACATGGCGTCCGACAGTCGAGCACATCGACGAACCTTTGAATGTGGTTGCGAGACTCGCTGTGTTTGAGGG
>WSTG01001321.1:0-10422 GCA_019616325.1 Ceratobasidium sp. 394 | reverse complement strand
GTAGACAGAAGATAGGAGTGAAGTGGAGGGCTGAGTTTGGGGTTAAGCGCCGAATCCTCGGATTGCACGATTTTGCGCGTCTCATTTCAAGGGGGGGAGTGACCTTGCAGGAGCAAGGTGATTATTGTAATTGCAAGCGGTTCTGGCTATAACACCACCCAATCGGAAGAATTCCGCCAATTACTCTCGGCAAGATAAGCCCGTGTATGGGCTTCTTCCTTACTACACACGCAATTTAAGTCAGACACGGCTCCGCCTGTATGTCCCCTCTGTTCCCACTGCGATGCGTTTTTTACAAGCACTGATCTATAGCACTATCGCTGTCGGTGCAGCGTTTATTAACCAGGCGGAAGCGACTCGACCAATGGCGCAAAACAAGACGGCCTTGATGCTGGTCGATATCCAGTATGACTTTTTGCCACCAAACGGGTCCTTGGCCGTGACCAATGGGACCGACATTCTTCCAACCGTATACGATCTGCTGGATCACAAGCATTTTGACGCGTATTTCGCGAGCCAGGTGAGCGTTCAAATGCAAACACGCGGCCCCATGGTTTCAAACTGAGCAATATAGTACATAGGATTACCACCCTAAAGGACATGTTTCGTTTGCGTCTGCACACCCTGGAGCAGAGCCGTACACTGTGGTCCAAGTGCCTGTGCTACACTCTGGTGAAACTACGACGCAGATGCTCTGGCCAGACCACTGTGTGCCGGGAACGCGTGTGAGTTCGCCGTGTACGAAGCTCTATTGTACTCACATGGCTGTGGTAGGGCTGCGAGATCGAGGATGGGGTAAAAAGTCGACTCGAAAATCTCAAGGCGGCGGGGAAAGTCGTCGAGTATATACAAAAAGTACGCGTTCTTTCGCCTTCTCGTTTCTTACTGACGCACTAGTCGCGGCTAGGGCACTAATGTGGTAGTTGACTCGTATGTACGTCCTATTTATGATTAAAAAAAGGTGGGGAGATCTGACTTTTCTACACATAGTCCGCCTTTGCGGACAACCAGTACTTGGCCTTTACGGAACTTGCACGGCTTGTGCATACGCATGGAATCAACAAACTCGTTGTGGTTGGTCTCGCGACAGATTATTGTGTACGGGCAACGGCGATCGACAGCCGCAAGTTCGGGATCGCGACAGAGGTTGTGCGGAACGGCGTGCGGGCGGTGTTTCCCGACAACGAGGATGCAGTACTGAACGAGCTACAGGCTTGGGGATGCACCATCGTAGATGTTCCGTAATTGCAGTCGGTGTATGCGCTCCACCGGTCACATATTACAATTGAGATTGGGCGCGCACGCTTATCCTATTGGGGCGGTCCGACGGAAGCAAATAAGACGGCCGAGGTCATGCTTCGCAGCTCAAGTCGTTCCTCCACCTTGTAGTCCCTCATTGTTTCGTTTTTCTGCACTGGGCATCGCGAGTACGACGCCGAGTAGCACCAGAGACGCGTTGGACAACTCTGTGCATTAGGACAACTCAAAAACGTCCACTCCCATCACACGCCTCGCCGGCAACACTACCATCGCCACCACTTGCCCCTCCAGGCTCCGCTCGTCGTAACGATAACTAGTCCAAACCAGGGATTGCTGGACGACAACGTACGCGCTTGCCTTTTTACACTTTTCCCCCGCTGACGCGTCGCGTATCAGTCTTGCAACCCTATCACAATCTATATTCGCGTCGCATTTCAGGCGCTGTAACGATTATTGACCGAAAAACTCAAAAAAGCCCTTCAAAAACACGTAGAAAACTATCAAAACCTCCAAAAAAACTTAACCTATCTCTCAGCTCTCGCTTGCTCTCATTTTGACACGAGTCACTATGGCCGATTCTGCTACGCCTCAGCCCGCAGCGAGCACTCCCGCTCCTGCGCCTGCGAACACGAACGAGAAGAAACCTCCCGGTGGCGGAAACCGCAACAACAGCAACCGCCAGAAACGCCCTAACCGACAGGCTTCGATGAACAGCGGTGCCAACGGCAATGGGTCGCCCAAGGACAACGCGAATACAGGTGGCGGTAACACGAACGCGGGCGGCAGTAACGCGCCCGCAAATGCCAACCCGAAACCCCAGTCCCGCCCGCCTCCCAAGAAGAACCCAGCTGGCAATGGCGCTTCGCCTGCGCCCGTGCCCCAAGTCGCCGCTGCTGTCGCGTCTGATGCGTCTCGCCCCTCTTCCACTGACGGTATCAAGAGGAACGAAGGGGGCCGTCAGCCTGGTAATCGCCGCCCGAGCCAGTCTGGTAATCGCGGACAAGGCAACAATCGCCGTGGCTCGAACCGCCAGGCGAGTCAGAGCCGTCAACAGTCTGGGGAACAAGCCAAGGCTTCGCCAACGACCGAGAACTCCGCGTCTGTTGCATCTCCTCAAGATCAACAGCCTTCGGCGCAGCGCCTCTTGGAGCGCGCGATCACCGATATCAAGTCTCTACCTGCTGGACAGAATGCGCCTCAGCAGTCAGCTGCTGGCGCTCCTGCCGCGCAGGCACCTGCGCCCCAGCCCATTCCATCTCAAGGCTCGACGCTTGGTCTCAACGCGCCTGTTTTCCAGCCTGGGGCCTCTGTTTATCCCACACCCGGTGCTCCCACGGAGCTTCCTCCTCGTCATCGCAAGTCCGCATCCACGGGTAGTCATTCTAGCCCTGGTTCATTCTCTTCTCCTTCGTTTGCTTCTCCTCTGCAAAACTTTTCGCCAAACCTTCATTCCATGCGTGAAGATGTAGCCGAGGAGGGTGAGATTGATGAGAGCAACAACCTATATCCTCAACAGCAGGCTCAGTTCCAGCGCAACACCCAGCCCGCAGCGGGCGCTTTCTCTGCCCCTCGTTTCGCCGCGCTCGCTCAGCAGCAGCAACCCCAAGTCCCCAACCAGGAAGAGCCTGAGTCCCTCGGCCCCTCTGGCCGTCCTCAACTTGCGCCCACATTCCAGTTTGGCGCGCGTCGTCGTACCAACACCAACCCTGCAGCTGGCCCCGCTATTCCGGAGGATGACCTCGGTTTCCAATTCCCTCAGCAGTTCCAGCCCGACTCGCAGCCGCAGCAGGTCGCAGCACAAGCGCAGCCCCAGGCTCATCGTCGTACCGGAAGCGAGGTTACCGGTATGCTCGCCGAACAGGTAAGCGAACTTATTTTGATTTTCTGGACGCAAGGCTGATTATGGGTGATTAGATGGCTTTGCAAGCTCAAATCGAGGCGCTCCAACAGCAACAGCAGCAATTGTTACAACAGCAGATTGCTACGGGGGGCGTCATGTCCACCTTTGCCGGTGCAGCCAACCTCGGTGCTGGACGGCCGATGCAGAACCATCGTCGTATCCAGAGCCAGCAGATCCCTCCTGCGGGTGCAATGGGCGGCTTTGGCGGCATGCAAGGTCCCATGGGCAACTTTGGTGCTATGGGCCTTAACAATGGGGTTGGCATGGGTTTGCCCGCCGAGCAGAACCCTAACATGCCTCGCGGTCATGGTAGGCGCCATAGTGTTAATGTCATCAACAAGTCCCCCGGCGGTGGAGAGACTCTCGGGCAATTCAACTACCCATATAACCAGGGTAATGATGGCTTCGAGGACGGCTTTGCGCCTCCACAGAGCGGTGGCCACGCTCGCCAAGCTTCGCGTTCTGATGCTAGCTGGCGTATTAGTGAGTGCAAGTGTGTTGAAGTATCACGACAAACCTAACCCATTCTCATAGATGGCGGTGCTGGTGCTATCAACAACAACTTTGGGCAAGGCGCCGAACTCGCTCAGGCTCAGGCCCAACTTCAGAGTCTTCAGCAGTTCCGCGCTGCCGCCGGTGGCCACCACCAGAAGATGCCTTCGTTCAGCTTCCCCAACATGCTTCCTAACATGATGGCTGCGAATATGATGAGCTTCGGTGGTGGGTTGAATGTCTTGCAGCAGCAACAGCAGCAGTTCCAGGTTTGTCGTGTTCCGTTATTTTTCGACCTATATTAATCGCTTGGCCCTTTCAGATGCAACTGCAGCAGCAGTCGAGTCAACCTCAGCGCAAGTCGCTCTTTGCCCCGTATCTTCCTCAAGCTTCTCTTCCTCCGCTCCTTGCCGCCGGCAAGCTCGTCGTTGGTATTCTTCGAGTCAACAAGCGCAACCGCTCCGACGCATATGTTTCGACCGAGGTGCTCGACGCTGATATCTATATCTGTGGTTCCAAGGACCGTAATCGTGCGCTTGAGGGTGACATCGTTGCTGTCGAGCTCCTTGACGTCGATGAGGTTTGGGGAACTAAGAAGGAGAAAGAGGAGAAGAAGCGCAAAAAGGAAGAAAATGCAGCTTATGATATTCGTGGCACTATCGGGCGCAAGAACGACAAGAAGAAGGACGACGTCGAGGTTGAGGGACAAGGATTGATGTTGTTCGAGGACGAAGAGTAAGTTATGAATTGGTTGTAGAGGGGTTTATTCTTATAATTCTTTCCAGAGTGACCGATGAAGTCAAGCCTCAGTTTGCTGGTCACGTCGTTGCCGTCGTCGAGCGCATGCCCGGCCAGCTTTTCTCGGGTACTCTGGGTCTCCTGCGTCCCTCTTCTGCTGCTACCAAGGAGAAGCAAGAGGCCGAGCGCCGTGAGCGCGAAGGCGACCGCTACGACGAGCAAGCCGCCAAGAAGGAGATGGAGCGCCCGAAGATTGTTTGGTTCAAGCCCACCGACAAGCGTGTTCCTCTCATTGCGATTCCCACTGAACAGGCCCCTCCTGACTTTGTCACCAACTCGGAAGCTTACGCTGATAAATTGTTTGTTGCCTGTATCAAGCGTCATGTAAGTCTGATGCTTCGTTTGCAGCGCTTTGCTCTAATATTTTTCGTAGCCCATCAGCTCTCTTCATCCTTTCGGCACACTCGTTGAGGAGCTTGGACCTATTGGCGATGTTGAAGTCGAAACTAGCGCTCTCCTCAAGGACTGCAACTTCCCCACTGAGGAGTTCACCGAGAACGTTGTCAAGTGCTTGCCACCCTTGCCATGGACGTAAGTACCTACTGCTCATGTTTTGAGATTTGTTCCTCACCTGCGTTGTAGTATCCCCGAGCGAGAGTACGAAACTCGTCGCGACTTCCGCAGCGAGCGCGTCTTCACTATCGACCCCGAGTCCGCCAAAGACTTGGACGATGCGCTCCACGTCCAAGTTAACGATGACGGCACCTACGACGTCGGTGTGCACATCACGGACGTGTCCTATTTCGTCAAGCCCAACACTGCCTTGGACCGTGATGCTCGCAAGCGTGCGACAAGTGTCTATTTGGTGCAGCGTGCCGTGCCTATGCTTCCTCCCACATTGAGCGAGGAGTTGTGCAGTCTGGTTCCGGGCAAGGAGAGGCTTGCGGTCTCGGCAGTCTTCACGATGACCCCTGACGCACGCGTTATCAAGAAATGGTTTGGTCGCTCGGTTATCAAGTAAGTGCTTGATACTTTGGGAGGAACACCGTACTCATGGGATCCATAAGATCTGCTGCCAAGCTGGCATATTCCGCGGCCCAGGCCGTCATTGATGGTGGCAATCTCGCCAGTGAGAACGTGGACCCTCAGCACAGTGCTAACGCGATTGAGGGTGACATCAAAATTCTTTACGTATGGCGGCTACTTGGGGCGACTTTTTACGAGTGCTGACTTTGTCACAGGACCTGGCCAAGCAAATGCGCGAGCGTCGTATCGAGAACGGAACTTTGAGCATCCAGTCTTTGCGCCTGAAGTTTGATCTCGATGAAGCAGGTGCACCGACCGACTGCAGTGACGAACTCCAGTCAGAGGCCAACTACTTGGTTGCTGAAGTGAGTTTACAGACGAAGGGACCTCGATTTGTTTGCTGATGTTTGGCCAATAGTTTATGATCCTCGCCAACACCTCTGTGGCCCAGCAGATCGCCGTGCACCTACCTGAGCAAGCTCTTCTCCGTCGCCACGAGGATCCGATCGAGCGCCGCCTTGTGAGTAAATGACGCTCGTTCATGTTGCGCCAACGCTCAATCTTTTTCAGAACGGGTTCAAGGAACGTGCCGCTCGTCTCGGCTACGAGGTGGACACGTCTTCCGCCGGCGCCTTGCAGAAGTCGTTCGACGCGATTCAGGATCCAACTGCTCGCAGGCTGCTTGAGATTCTCTGTTCCAAGGCCATGCACCGCGCCAAATACTTCTGCTCCGGCATGCTCGATATTGCCAAGTACGGTCACTACGCGCTCGCCGAACCCCTCTACACTCACTTCACGTCCCCGATTCGCCGCTATGCCGATATTCTCGTGCACCGACAACTTGAGAGTGTGTTCAGCGCTGGTACTGATGTCAAGTTCACGATGGACCGTGACTCTGTGGCCAAAATTGCTCAACAATGCAACATGTAAGTTGAACCCTAACCTCATCGTACCCCAGTTACTTACGTTGTGGCCATCCTACAGCAAGAAGGATTCTGCCAAGCTGGCGCAGGAGCAGTCTGCTCATCTGTTCCTATGCTTGTTGATCTCCGACTTGACACAACGCTATGGTCCCGTCGTTCGCCAAGCACGCGTTGTCGGTGTTCTTGATGCTGCGTTTGACGTTCTTATCCCCGAGTTCGGCATCGAGAAGCGTGTTCATGTCGACCAGATGCCTATTGACGTATGTTTGACCGCACCTGATTGATGCGACCGCCACTGACTCCTTTTGTAGAACCACGTCTTCGAGGAGCACTCGCACACACTGCAGATCTACTGGTCCACGCGCGATGTTATCTCTTGGCTCGCCGAGAATAGTGATGACGAGCATTTGAAGAAGGTCAAGCAGACAGCTGAACAGCATGCGGTGAAGATGGAGCTCACTTCTCGGTCTGTGCACGACGAGCGCGCGCTATTCGACGAGGACGAGGAAGACGAAATTGTCATCAGCCGCCCTGCACCCCCGGTCGAAGCAGAAGAGGAGACATCGAAACAGCGCTTGCTGTCCAAGGCCAAGGCTGCACCTCAATTCGAGGCGTTGCGCCGGACCCCCGCCGGTCACCGAATCCAGGACATCCGCGAGCTTATGAGTGTGCCGGTGAGTGGCTTGTCCCGCCATCAGACATATCCGATACTAATGCCCCCACCATAGGTCATTGTTACTGCCGATTTGACGAAGAGCCCTCCTGTGATCAAGGTGTACAGTGTCAACCCGTACGCCGAGGCCGCTCCAGCCAAGAAATAAGTCGCTTGATTTTGCGCTACCTATGCCCCCATTCGAATGTTTGAAACAAAATAGTCTGAACTCGCCCGCGAATGGTTATGGATATGTCGCTTCTCTTCATGCAGTCTTTTTTTCTTGTGCTTGTACCCTCTTGTACGCCTGTATTGTTGTGCTTCTGGAATTCAGTTGCGAGATTTTTTGCTGATTATTTCATGCGTGATGAGGTCGAGAGAATTATAATAAACTAAGGTCTGGATACGAGGAACAGCAGCAAGAGGTCATGTCAACATGGGACCCCGCCTTGTCCTTCCCATCTCCCATTCCTCGGCAGGTTCGCCCATTCCTGCACGTCGCCTCCGATCGCGTGCTTCTACCCTCTGCTCCGCTTGCTCTAGCACATCTTGGAATGCATTCCTTGCACCACGCAGAATTGGGCCGCCGAGACACGTTGAGAGGACGCACCACCCGACCAAAAAGACGCTAAGACAGAATTAACGCAATGCCCCGGCTTTCCAGAGCAGGTTCTTACAGAAGTATCGCGCATACGAGTATTAGCGTCCCCAATGACGCGTTGTTCTGCTCAACAGTCATTTTGTACGTTTCAAGATGGTTGCAGGAGGCAGGCCAACTCGATATTTGTGGTTGTGTCGCCTCCAGCGCTAATGTGATTCAAAAAAGTTCAATTTTGGACTTGACTTCGATCCAACTCGGGATGGACGCACTTGCCGCTACTGCCGACGCAATACAACCACTGAAGGCTGGAAAGAAGAAAGAGAGAAAGGCTAAAGGGCGAGACTACAAAACCAAGCCCAATAATGTCGACCCAACACTCCACTCGATTGCGGCTCGAGCAGGTCTTCCCCGCTCGATGCGCCCCGACGCATCCGAATCCAAAACTCGCGGGCCCTACTCTCACATAAAGGACAAAAAGCTCAAAGCAAAGCTCCACTCTCAGGTAGCCCAGGCGTCCCGGGCCAAGGCGTTGAGGGAAGATGCGACGACGTGGTTGGCAGCTGAGCACGGAGGGAAAATGGAGGTGGAGACCGAGCTGGAGCGAACGTGGAAGACTACCCAGGCGGAGATTGTTGAAGCTACTGGGACCGCTGCCGCCGTTGGGAGGAGAGAGTGGAGGTGGGACCTTGGGCCGTACCGGGTTAGGTACTCCCGGAATGGGCTGTGAGTCTACATTGCAATCGTTTGCACAAGAAGCTCACAATTCGACTAGACATATGGCTGTTGCTGGGAGAAAGGGGCATGTCATCACGACCGAGTGGCAACAAAACAAAATCCATTCTGAAATACAGCTGCGCGAAACTGTGAGGGATATAACGTGAGTACCGAGTACGGTATAAACACAGCATTTTGACACTATACCCCACACACGTAGATTCCTACAGGACCATACGATGTATGCCGTTGCGCAGAAAAAGTATGCATTCATCTATGACCAAAACGGGGTCGAATTACATCGTCTCAAGTCTATTGTCGAGCCAACGAGACTCGAGTTTTTGCCATATCACTGGTTATTAGCAAGTATTGTGCGTATAACTGAGATTGACCCCTTATTCTCACTGATTAAATTGTTATAGTAGGGTAACGCGGGCTACTTGAAATACCTTGATACTTCGACTGGAACCATGGTAGCAGAACAGAGGACCAAGCTTGGAGCCTGTAATGCAATGACTCAGAATATCCACAACGCGGTAATATACCTCGGTCACCAAAATGGTACGCACCTCCATCTGCCCACTCAGCAGCAATTGACATAACATATAACACTCAAGGCACTGTCGCACTTCACACACCCTCCACCCCAACCCCACTCGTCCGGTTGCAAGCGCATCTTGGCCCAGTTACATCTCTGAGCGTAGACCCAAGTTCTGGAGGGCGGTACCTCGCTACTTGCGGGCAGGATTCCCGAGTCAAGATTTGGGATTGCAGAAACTGGAAGGGGTGTGTACGAGAATGGACAGTCCGAGGGGGAGCTCCGAGTGAGGTCGAGTGGAGTCGGCGCGGGTGGTTAGGAGTGATCGCCGGAGGTGCAATTAATGTGCGCGTGCACAATGTAAGAGGTCTCAGAGAGCCGCTAACAGCTACCCTTGATATTGTAGGTGTATGCACCGCCCAATGTTTATTCGCCTCCCCCTAGACCGAACTCGACTATTCCCCCTTCCTTGTATCTTACCCACCCCATCCCGCATCGTCCCCTCGTCAGCATGCGTTTCTGCCCATTCCAAGACACAATTGCTGTCGGCCATTCACATGGCGTTAGTAGCATCATCGTACCCGGCGCGGGTGAGGCAAACATCGACTCCTTTGAAGATGGTGTGTTTGAGAACGCCAAGGCTCGAAGGGAACGAGAGGTTAGAGGGCTGCTAGACAAGGTATGACTTTAATTTGATTCGTTTATCAGATATCTCGCTAACACTTCGTTCCCTCTAGCTACAACCTGACATGATCACACTCGATCCCGAATTTATTGGCCAACTCGCCGAACCTGGGCATGTTCCATTCGCAACACCCGAACAGCCATTCCGTAGAAAGCCTCGACTAGACCGCCTGCGCGATCTTGGTCGGGCAGACGAATCGCCTGCGTCTGAAGAAGAAGCCGATGCTGAAGAAAACGAGGGCACTGAAGAGGGGAACAAGGCAAGACCAAAAACCAAGGAGAAGATGAAGATGCGTGGCAAGGGCAAGAGTATGAAGCGGTATTTGAAGAAAAAGCGGAAGAACGTTATTGATCCCAGCAGCGTACGTACTCACATCTCGCCAAAAAGTTGCGAGGGCTGACTCTTTCCTTTACTGCAGGTTGCCATTCGTGAGAAGATGGCCAAGATGCAGGCGGTACGCAAGGCAGAGGCGCGGAAAATTGCTGGGCTTCCGGAGAAAGAGCCTAGGCTCACCGCACTCGATCGCTTCAGGAGAAAGACGTAGGAGCCTAGATATTCTACTCTTGTTGGTATAGATCAAACTGCTGGAGGTGCTTCTGTGCCAATGCCCTCGCATCCATAAATATGTCGCCCGCTACCTCGTATGTGATTATTCATAAACCGCGCCTTCATTTCGATCCTTCCGTGGTATAGAGGGCGTAACAATCGCGTTTCTGACAATGATTTCAAGTAGCATACATGTTCATTCAGCCATCTAAAGGCAATGCCCGGGTCACCACGTGATCAATTGGCAGTTCGCCTTCCCACTTGAAGCGGCCCGCCTCGGGGCCACTGACCTCGCTCCTCTTTCGGTCTAGATGATGAAGCCTGTTGTAACTTAGTTAGAGTGATTC
>WSTG01001320.1:0-10423 GCA_019616325.1 Ceratobasidium sp. 394 | reverse complement strand
AGAGTCCTCAGTCGGGAACTCAGAAGTGCCGGCAGCCTCGATTGGCTAGTCGAGTCGTCTTCAGTAACATGAGGCAATGCGGTCAGCAGGCTACTCACCGGTGTATTCGACCCGGGCGTATCCAACGATGTGCTTGCACCCATCCCAGCGTTGCCGATGCTCATAGATACGCTCGCGTCCAGAGTCCCATCAGCGCCATTGTCGTTCCGAGCGTTGCCAGCCGGTCCCTCTTGTGCGGCATCACCGAGTTCACCGAGGATGTCGCTATTTAAGCTCGTGCTGGCCGACACGCTCGCTCCGCCAGGACCATCCTCGACCAAAAACCTAGGCGCACCGCCGAATTCAGCCGACTACTCGACAAATGTCGGTAAACAGCTTGTGAGGGCAAAGATGTAGACCACTGACCTGGTCCTCGGACATCGACAACGATCCCAAGCCCGACGATTCCTCCGTTTGAACATCGCTCAGCAGGCTATCATTCGAATCCAGGTCCGCAGATAACAGAGAGTCGCTCTGGTCGGAATACGAGGCAAATTCGAGCTCGGCATCGATCTCCCAAAGACCATCATCCGGGGGAAGAGGGATAGTTGCCGGGTCGACGGCCAGAGACACAGTCGTCGCATCTTCGGCCGGTCCAAAGTCGTCGTCTTCAGAATCGGGTAACGGAATTGATGCAGGATCGGTCGAGCGAGTTGTGGTCGAGTCCGAGTCTTCCGATTCGGCTTCCGGAGTGCCGGGAGCGGTAACCGTAACCGAGGAAGGCGGATCAGCTACCGTATCGACGACGTGGCTACCTGAGGCACAGGTTCCTGAGACGTCATCATCGGGACCTTGGTCGTGCTCAAATCCATTGTATTTGGCGTCCAACGGCAGCGGGATCAACGACCAGCACCCGGGTTCTTCGCCTTGAACATTTTTTACGTCGTTGAGTGCGAGACTGTAAACCGGTTGGAATGTCATATAGACCGGGTCCGAGGCGACGCCAGGAGCTGCGGGACGCATTAGCCACCCGCATACAGACGGCATTCTCTCGGCAGCTTACCTCCCAAGTCCCGGTGTACCAAAACCCTGACAACCAAAATACAAAATGCCGCGGCGAAAGCGCAAAAGATAAAACGAGCCCACTGGAGGGGAAAAGCAACACTTGAGTAGATGCGAACCAGGGGCTCATATGGATATACCTGAGATGGCGGAGTATGCGAAGCTTTTGTCCCATGTCGATAGATTCCGAGCGAGCAAGCCGCGTTCGAACTAGAACAGGCCAAAGCCGCCGAAACCGAGTACGGTCGTACCAAAAGCATCCGGCCCATGGTCGTTATAACTCCCTTTTTCCGCCCAAAAATGTTGACCGAGTGAATGTTTGAGCGGTAATAAATCGAAACCTCGGAGGCTGAGCATGTCGGTAGCGAGGGCGCGAGACCGAATACCGCAACGGCTTTTGTCTCATGTCGGTAAACGTCGAGGGAGCGGACAAACTGTGGGATCGGCCGCGCCGAGCGGTAGCAGGTTAGCCGGAAGTTCGAGTCGTCCTGACCGCAGATGATTGAACCGCCGGCCTCGTGCATCGGTCGCCATTCCAACCATGGGTCGATCTCCAAACCGTTCATGCGCGGTTCGAGCCATACTCGCGCCCCTACCTCGGTCGATGAGAGCGTGCCTAAGACATCGCCGATATAGGGAGCCACTATGTTGTTCGCCGTAGCTAAAGCTAGGGCTCTAGAATAAGGAGCCACCTCGTCGAGCACGCTAACGACATTTGGGAGTGCAGCAAGAACCTGGCGGTTGAAATGATAGAGCGAGGATGTTATGGGCTGAAGAGCGCTATGCAGGCTACAACAAGGGAGATTCGAGGAATCAGAACTCGATGGAACACTCCAACGTCATACTCACTTGATATGTCGCTGGCGACCAGCAAGCGCTTGGAGGCCATAAACGGCCGCACCCACCGAGCCAAAACTAGAAATCCTGTAAAGCGGTTGGTTAGACCGATCAGCTCAGGGGAGGGTAGAGACCGAACCACAAGACACTCACGCGACAGTCGAAACATGCTGGAGGCCAGCCGGCCCGGCAGGGTTGAGAAAAGAAACATACAAGGCAGCTAGGGTGCCAATTACGACGGGGATAATGGCAACCATAGTAGCAATAGATTCGTAGTGGTGTGTTTGTATATATCACAAGTAGAGGGGGAGTCGAGTGGAAAAAGCACGAACATTGAGCATCTCCCCTTCTTAAATATATGCCGAGGGCAGTATGTAAGCTACGGAGTCTGAACTCCTACTGTATACGAAATAGGGGCACGATTGAAATGAAAATTAACTTTGATCGAGAATTGATATACCGGGAAAGTGTACGCACCGATTTGGCCACTTGCCCAGTCATCAATACGAATTTAGGTGAGTTTGTATTTAACTCGTTGTATACCAATTCAATCGAATTCGCTTGGCGCGCCAAGCCAACCTGAAATAACTGTGGGTTATTCCTGATTTCGGACCCCGAAGCGCGGTAAGCTGGGAAAAGAATGCTCAAGGCATGGGGAGCGCTGGGGATACATTGCACTAGATGGGCGTTGGCGTCATTGCCATTGCTCGAGACCACGAGAAGCTGGGTATATGCGCTTCGGTCGTACGGGTCCCAGATAAAACCAGATTTAGTTTTTGGGATGGCGCAAGCACGGGTGTGCACATAAACAAACTCGGGTCATCTTTCCGCAACTTGTGGGCGGCAATTAGCAGCCGAGTCTCCATTCCTCTGATGGAGATTTTTTAGCACTAATGGTGTGTAGGGTAACAAGCCATTAGTAAATGCGTTTCGCTGCATTTTGTCAGAGAGCGCTATCGTACCGAACAGGATTATCTTATGGTAATTGCCCACAGCTATATTATAGCGCTTGAACATTCGCGAAAACATCGACCGAGGGTAGTTGCCTGAGAACTCGACTACTTACAAGCGCGAGTTCGGACAAGCGACACGTGACTTGCCATCCTTATGTGTTTACACACGCAAACACGCGGCTGGCTGCCACCTCTTGGTTTTCGACCTGTTACTTGTCCCATTGACCAATAGGCCATATTCGTACGGAACCTCGGCCATTCGGAGTATAGCGCTCTTACTGAGATAACCATAGATTGATAGATTTATAGACGCGCAATGTCAGACCCGTTGGCGAACCACAAATCACACTCTTGGCAAACACTCCCCGCGGACCTCCTCATTTTGATCCTCAAACCCCTCCTCCTGCGACCTCGCACATCCTACATCCCTCTTATTTGCACCCACGTGTGCCGACACTGGCGACAGGCCGTCTCTGGCTCGCCTTCCTTGTGGTCCTACGTTGACGTTTCTCGTGGCAATGCCCTCACCGAACTCTGGCTTTCAAACTCTGCTTATGGCTCGATTGATGTCAAGCTTTGGCAACCTCCGGAAGAGTTACATACTGAGCACGGGCCGCCGCAGAGGGTCCAAGCCGCCATCGAGAACACGAAACAGTACATAGAACGATGGAGATCTTTGGACATCTCGTTCTGGTGCGGACTTTGCATGGAAGAGACGATGGCGTTTCTTGGATGTCTAGAACAAAATCTTCAGCTAGACTGTCTGACAGTTGGTCCTATGGGCAAGACCGTGCTTTTTCCCGGACTCGAGTTCGACGCCGAGCACTCGGTACCTTTCAGGACTCTAAAAATCGAACCCAAGGTGCTTCGAGTAGACTCATATCGTTTTCCCGCCGAGTGTGCGGTATTTTCAGCCCGCCTAACAACGATCGAGATGTTTTCAGTACCCGATGTGTACGGTCCACCGACCTTGGCGATTTGGGCAAATATACTAGCCTCGACTCCAAGCCTGATATTTCTGACTCTATGGCATGAAACATCGTGGGGAACCCTTCTCGATAGCATTTCAGAAGGCTGGTCCAAATCACCCATCTCGCTTCCTTCTCTCAAGTATCTCAGCTTGAGCACCAGCTACTTGGAAATCATGTTGCTCCTCGCTTATTCACCGTTGCCTAAACTCGAACATCTAAGGATCGATTCGGGTAGCTCAAAAAATGTCGCACAATACATTGGTCGATTAGCGGCCGTTGCGCCTTGTCTCTCCAACCTAGCTGTGTCTTTTCCACGAAGACCCCGCTATTCAGAGGTAGCGTGGAACGAGGCGCTCCAGAAACTTCAAGCGCTACGACACTTGACTTTCTTCGAAATGGACCCATACATCGCTAGAAGGGTTCTCGAACTAAGAAACCTGCCCCAAACACTAGTCAGCGCGCGGTTGGAGAGGACGCTCGATGGTACTTCTACTAGGTGGCCACCGACTTATGCATCAGAGCACCCACCTACACTCAGCTTTCTAGGCTACGATAGTACGGTCCTGATTCGCTCTGCCGATGACACATACCGAAGAATTTGCTTGGATGACTATAACAAAGAGGATATATTTGATGAGCCTGTAGATACAATTTACCATTCTCGAGAATCGGAAATCTACGTGGGCGAGGACTTGGCGATAGTTCGTGTATGTATCGGCTTTCTCGGCATCATTTTTATCATCGTTCCTGACATAGCTTATTTACAGGGACCTAACCTCGAGTTGACCGACTCGAGTGATAGCGAATTTGAGGCCAGCAATTCGGATGAGGAAAACGGGGGCAGTAGTGAACTTGAACGTACTGAAATTGATGCTCCAGAAGACTCTGACGCCGATAGATCCTCAGTCCTTAGCTGGGGCACCGACGCTTCTCTCGCCTCTGGAGACCTTTATATCCTCGGAGGACCAGAGCAAACCTCAAACACACAATAGTTGGGAGACTAGCTCCGCCTTCATTTCCGAGTCACCCTAACAATCCTTCTGGTATATATCGCCCCTTTTTTTTATTGACTTGTACGCGAAAACCTGCGTTCGATGTTTACCAGTCAAAAATCATTCATAAATTCTGACAGCGTATCCACATCACTGATGGGACTTTCTGAAGTGGGCGACATTGCAAAATAGAAACGACAGGCAAAAAAAAAACTTGGTATAGGGTCTAACCCCAGCGCACACTTGTCCGGTTGCCAAAAATAGGCGCACCCGATGCCAGGGAACTAGGTTTGGACCTCGGTGTATGCATGCTCGTTCTTACCTAGACACGCAGCATCGGCTTGGGGCCGTGGGACGGAGTCGGAGGTGGAGGAAGCTGCGAACAATAGTAAGATCGAGTAAGTCCGTGATGTTTATATACGCGTAAAGAAAGTGCAGGACTGACCTTGCCAGAGAACATGGGCTTGGGAGGAGGCGGCTTGATGCTCGAAGGAGCGCGAGGAGCGAACGTGTGCGGTGGGGGAGGCTGAAATCCTGTCAGTATCGGCCCGTTTACCTAGGTTTGGCGCATAATAATCTTACCTTCCGGTAAAAGTCGGCTTAGGCGGGATGGAGTTCGGCGGAGGAGGCGGGATGCTCGAGGGAGCGCGAACTACAACCGAGTGAGGTGTGTTTTATATATGCACTTTGATAATGCCGGACTGACCTCGCTAGAGAACCGAAATTTAGAAACTAGCCTTATGACCCGCCCCGTGCTATGTTATGTCGAGAGCTTGGCTCGTGAACTTTAAATCCTATTTCGAGACTGCTTCAACTTGAACCGAACAAGTTCGACAGATTCGAGTGATTCTCAGTTCGAAGAAGGTCGAAGACGTCTTCGGCTTTGCAAAATTAAAGCTGCGACTACAGATATGGCGATATGAATGTTCCAGGGTGGCATGTTTGACATTGGCTCCGTCAATGACGCCGAATCGCGTGTTGGAGGAGCCGAGTATTCCGACTACAAAAGATGCCCGCATGGTATGTTTTGCGAGGCCAGTCTTCCCCCTCCTCCCTTCGCATTATGGTCGCGCCCTTCGTTTTCGTAGCGCTTGCTGCCATCAGTCCCGTGCTCTCTCACCCAGTTCTTGATGGCAAACCTATCGTTGTCCCTTTACACAAGCGGAACTCACCTTTCGTTAAAGGTGGTATCATCAACCCTGTAGCACTTACAGCTGAAATGACCCGTGTTCGAGCGTATGTTGCTTTTTGACATCCGGCTGAAAATCCTTGATTTGAACATTTTTGTTTCCCCGCTATAAGGAAATATGGCCAGACCCGCACCGCGCTCTCCAAGCCCCGGACAGAAAAGCGCCAGAGCGAGCCGCTGACAAGCCACGAAGATAGTTCATGTACGTCTCAGTTATGTTCAAAAACCTCGTATCTTACTCTACTTTAGACTGGACGGGTCCAATCAGTCTTGGGACTCCCGGGAAAGAGTTTCAAATGAACTTTGATACGTAAGTGTCATGTCTTTTGTCCGCTAGGAAAAGTTACAATAATATTGTTAATGTAGTGGATCCACCGACCTTTGGGTCCCATCGGTGGACTGTGCTTCTTGCGGTTCACACCCCCAGTACGATCCTTCCCAGTCTTCTACTAGTGAACAGACCGGCGAGTCGGCTCAACTCACATATGGAGACGGGTCATCTGCATCTGGACCCGTCTACCTCGACACCGTCAGCATTGCAGGAGTTTCAGTCACGGGGTAAGTGTTTACTTGGATCACAGCGTGCCAACGTCTCAAGCTTTAATTGGTCCAGTCAAAAATTCGCGGCCGTGACTAGTGAAAGTAATTCACTAGCAAGCAACGAGGCGGATGGGATTGTAGGGCTCGGTTTTCCTGGCATATCGGCGACACACTCGAGCAGCTTTGTCGAAAACGCCATCTCCCAGGGGACGGTTTCTCATCCCGAGTTTAGCTTTGCTCTCAATGAGGCCGGTCCAGAACTTTATATTGGTGGCGAAAATCCCGATAAGTACACGGGCGAATTTACGTGCGCCCCAGTGTTGGAAGAAGGCTACTGGCTCGTCGAAGGCATGGCCGCGCCTAGTCCCGCTCAAGATACTCAGAGATATAGTGGGCGCATGATTATCGATAGCGGGACCACGATTATATATGGCCGCGAAGATGAAGTTCGCAGGTTTTATTCTGGCATCGCCGGAGCCCAGGAGTGTGATCCATCTGCTTGCGGGACTGCTGGGTACTGGACCGTACCTTGCGATAAGGTTCCCGACGTCGTTTTCACGTTCGGGGGCAAGGATTTCAGTATTCCAAAGGAGGACTTTAACCGTAAGTACTCAATATCGCATATCTTGACAAATGTTTTATTCTGACTTTGTGCAGTCGGATCTTCGAGCCCTGGTGGATCGACGTGTGTCGCTGCACTTGCTGATTCTCGGGACAACAGTATGGACGCCTGGGTTGTGGGTGACACGTACATGAAGGGTGTCTATTCGAAGTTCGATATTGGGAATTCTCAAGTTTGTTTTGCAACTCTTGCGTAGGGCTGACTCTAGCTCTGGATGCGCCGTTCTTGGCTCTTGGGTTCATGTCCATCACACTAGTACAAAGCTTTAGTTTACCGAATTTACCTATCCCGTACGCTTTGCTCGTTTGCTTTACCAGTCAAAATATTTCTCAAATTCTATATCAGAGCATCTGCACCTCAGTTATGGGTGAGATTTTCTGAGAAGGACTTCGTGAACAACATACAAACAGACTAAAAGAAAAAAATGTGCGAGTCGAGTCCCAACGAACGCCAATATCAGATGCCAAATAGCGCGTACGTGGTGTCGGGAGGGTCAGACTCGCGACCTTGGTGTATGCGCCCACGTGACCGCCTAGACGCGCAGCGTCGGCTTGGGACCATGGGACGAAGGCGGAGGTGGAGGAGGCTGCAAACAACAGTAAAATTGAGTAAGTCTGTAATGTTTATATACACATAAATAATACGTCGGACTGACCTTGCCAGAGAACGTGGGCTTGGGAGGAGGCGGCTTAATACTCGAAGGAGCGCGAGGAGCGAATGTGTGCGGTGGGGGAGGCTGAAATCATGTCAGTATCAATCCATTTACCTAGGTTTAGTGCAAACTAATTTTACCTTGCCAGTAAAGGTCGGCTTAGGCGGGAACGAATGAGGGGACGGAGGATGTGGGATGCTCGAGGGTGCACGAGCCACAACCGAGTGAGCTGGCGGGGGCTGTGGGTACACCAATCAGTATCCGTCTCGTTCATGCGCTGAATTGACCAACCTTGGGAGAAAAGGTCGGCTTGGGAGGCAGCGACGACGGTGGGGGTGGTGGAGGCTGTTGATACTTCTGGTCGGTACCGGGCTTGCACTCGGACTCAATCGACTAACCTTTGGAGAGAAGGTCGGCTTGGGAAGCAGAGACGACAGCGGAGGAGGGGCGATGCTGGACAGCGCACGATCAGCAAGGGAATGGGGAGGTGGGAGCTAAAGGGTGTGTTAGGGATGCGAGAGAGCAGAGATCAGAGAGCACCTACGGGGGAGAAAGTAGGCTTGGGAGGAAGGGACACGGTAGGCTTAGGAGGAAGAGACAAGGTGGGCTTTGAGTGGAGCACGACCCCGAGAGTGCGGTAGTGGAGGTTATGTGAGGCAAACAAGTCAGGTTCAGCCAAGTCTCAAGCGAGCGATGGGTGCGTACCTTGGGCGACAAGGTGGGTTTGGGAGGAGGGGGCTTGGGGGAGTCAGACGGCTCGCGTGCTTGCATCATCTGTTACGGTATCTCCGGTCAGTTTCTGTTGGAAGCGTAAGAGGGTTGAAACTCACAGGCGAGGCAACAGCAAGGCCGAAAAAGGCGACGAGAATGGTGAAAGTCTTGATTTGCATCTTGTTGAGGCTTGGAAAGAGCACTGTTGATGTACCGCAGAGAGATGTATTGCAGTGAGGAAAATGTGTGTCCAAGCCCGTGCTTTTATACTTCACCAATGCTACTCTGGGCGGCCCGGTCGTCGCCAAGTTGCGAGGCAACGCATACACCCAATTCCAGTTATGCTGCGCATAGAGGTTCCTACTATCAGCTTCGAGGCGTGTTCTCAAGAAGAATGGTCGATATTATTGGGCGAGATTGTGGGAGTAAGCACGGAATAGACCCAATATATGATGACATCGCAGCAAGTTTAGCAGCCAACAGGTTCGATGGCATAATAGGTCGGGTTCAGGCATATCGCGAGAACGATGAAGCCTAACAAAAAGACAAGCGGTTCTTCCGTCCGCAGCAGGCGAGCTGGCGCATACATCTCGGAGGTACTTACCTTGCAAAAATTCGCTCAGGGCGTACAGATTCTCAGGCAATGGTGCGTACCCGGGTGTAGTTTTCACGACCTTGCGGCATAGACAGGAATTCAAACCTGCTGGGTGGGACACCTATAATCGATTTCCTTATTGCGCCAGTAATCTTCCTATAATCGTACTAGGCGTTGATCGGTTGTTCAAATTGCAAGCTAAACGGATTTAGCTTACCGGCGGCAACACCTCACATGATCGATCGTAGCTTCTTGTTCCGCTCTTACCGCCGTTGATGTCCGGGCCGCCCGGGCGGAGAAGCGCATGTAGGCAGTTGCGCTTGAGTCTTGGAACAAACAGGAGAAGGTGAACGGAGAAACGCCTCTAGGTCACGACTTGGCAAATGGGGATGGGAGATTGCCAAGTTGAGCAAAACAATCAAACCGATGCGTTACTTTTCGCTTGCAACGGGTTTCGAATGGAGGCTTCTGGGCATCGGGTTCTATTCTGCAACGTCTATGAGAGGAGCCAGCGACGGAGAACGCACCTAATGTGATTCCATCCTGGCGCTATAATCTGCTTGTACCGATCTGTAGAGCGAAGTTATCCCATACGGGCTACGTGAACCGCCTGGACGGGCGGGGCGGATGAAGAAAAAAGCTCGGAGGTTCACCTAAGCGGGCAAATTACGCGTCATGTAGCAAAGGAGTGTGTCGCATTTGGTAGTGCCCTAGTCGTGTGCAAGGAGCAATAGAACCTGAAGGGACGCTACTCACCTATTTTCTCAACTATGCCCGGCCAGGCGTATCATGCATTCATGGACGCATGCCCCGAATGAAATACAGGGGGCTCCGTACTCCCAGTTCAAATGGCCGATTTGAGTAGAATGATATACTACTAGTGTCACTCGCGACACCATATCGTACCGATTCAGTCCATAAAATACAAGCAACAAATTCTACAACTCATATCAACAACTTTGTCCAAAACACCAAATTCTCAAAACTCACATAACACAACCCAGAATCCAAACCAAGCCAACAAACATTTCATCTATCCCTTTCCCACACCACCTTACGGCGTAGGCAAAAGCCCCCACACAGCTCCCTTCTCCCCACTCCCAGGCGGCAAACTCCCTTTCCTGCTCGCGCTCCCAACCCCTTCTCCGCCTCCCCGTTCCAGCGCTGGATAGCCCCTCAAAAACCCATCGCTCCCTGTCGCCGTATGACTATGAGCCTTTGGCCCCGACCGACCAATCGAACTAACGCTGACCGTCCCTCGCGAATGCGCAGACCGAGGGACAAAAGGCGGAGCAGTCACATTGATCGTATTAGCCTCGA
>WSTG01001319.1:0-10428 GCA_019616325.1 Ceratobasidium sp. 394 | reverse complement strand
GTCCAACTGCTGTTACCATGGAACCTTTCTCCACTTCAGTCTTCAAGGTTCTCACTTGAATATTTGCTACTACCACCAAGATCTGCACTAGAGGCTGTTTCACCCAGCGTCGCCGCCAAGGCTTCGTCACAAACCTCCACGCCTGCCTACTCGTCAACGCGTCGCACAAGAGTTGACGGCGAGGTATGGGTAACACGCTTGAGCGCCATCCATTTTCAGGGCTAGTTCATTCGGCAGGTGAGTTGTTACACACTCCTTAGCGGGTTCCGACTTCCATGGCCACCGTCCTGCTGTCTAGATGAACTAACACCTTTTGTGGTGTCTGATGAGCGTATATTCCGGCACCTTAACCTCGCGTTCGGTTCATCCCGCATCGCCAGTTCTGCTTACCAAAAATGGCCCACTAGAGACTCTCATTTACAGCGACTTCAACTAAGAAAGCGCGCTGAGCTTACATATTTAAAGTTTGAGAATAAGTTAAGGTTGTTTCAACCCCAAGGCTTCTAATCATTAGCTTTACCACATAAAACTGATACGAGTCTCTGCTATCCTGAGGGAAACTTCGGCAGGAACCAGCTACTAGCATTTAACCCCATGCAAGCGTCTCAATGACAGCTGCACCCAGTGGCTCCTGAACATGGCCGTTAGTTGAGGGGCCACGAACTTCATCCACCGGTCCGCTTTCGCGGCAGGACCGACTATATCTTAAGCATGCAGAGTCAGACAAAGCCGACTTCAATGCACACCCACTACCATTTAGTCTGTGAACTGCATCCATAGACCATTTGCATGGCCCTTAGGACTTGGCTGCGGATTGTCCATTGTAACATCTTTTGCAGTTTTACCGTACCCAGGGCAATTAACTCGGCCACACCTGCGTTTCCACAGAGTGCTTGGTCGCAAAAGCTTTAGGATGTCCCCGCAATTTGATAGTGTCGCAAGCCTCAACGCTCACTAGGCTGATATCCTTTCGGACGCCTCTGTTATGTAACGCATACATCCTGAGCCTTGAAGTCTTCACTAAGACTTTAAGTTAATACCAACTTGTCCTAACCTAACATAGGTTAGATATTGGCTCGGACAAGATAAGGGAATTTTTCTATATCACTGTGGTAAGCCAGGGTACTCGAGCTAAGATCTGACAGGACTTTGGACATACAGGGTGTTCTGACGGGCCGTTAGGCAAGTCCATGTGACCGGTGAGTCCATGATGTTCCTTGCGTTCACTTCCCCGCCATTCCCCGCCGTGGACCCTGGACTTCAAACAGTCCCGCCAGGAAGCGAAGTTGCACTGCCACATGCCGAAAGTCCCGCTGGGATGTTAAATTAGCGTACCTGTCGGGACATGTACTTCTCCCATTTGCGGTTATGTCCAATGTACTTAAGCAATCCGGTTCATTGTAATAGATGAATAAATGCATTATGTTGGGAAAGCGATAGGACAAAGAAAAGCATAAGGTGAAAGAATATACGCAACATGAAGAAGTTAGTCGTTGTCGTTGTCGTCACCGTTGTCGTCATCAACAAACTGTGTGCGGGCCACACTTCTACTGCGATTGATAATCCCCCATTCATTGCGGTCAAGCGCTATCCGCCCGACTGCGCCATCCACAGTGTTGATATGGAACATGTCGGGGGTTGACAACGAATGATAAATACCCGAAGGATTCTCGAGGAGTGCTGCATTGAGGCCATTCGTGCCCCTGCATAATTTAACACGCACAAGGAGATACAGCTTCCAGACATTGTTCCTCAAAGATTGTTAGCAATGATCCCATGTTGTTTCAGGTAGGGGGTGTACTCACTCAAGGTCCTCGGTAAACTCGACGTAATATATATTCATCAGCCGACCGTAATTAACCTCCTCGAACGGCACATCCGGTCCGAGTAAATCATCAGCGTTGGCGTCGGGGAGTGCTGTAATCTATTAAACCAGTTTGAGTGAATTGCGAAACGAGTAGGTGATTAAACATAGAATTAGGCTTACCCTGACAAACGAGTTGTCGCGAACACCGGACTCGGAACACATAGCACAGTCGACCACACCAGCTGTACAAATCCAATCTCTGTTGTCAGTTAGGCAGAAGCAGCTGTAGCTGACCATGCTGCCGAGGTCGATTCGGGCACGGAGATCAGCGGCCATGAGCCTCCAGTGCTTGTACACAGTACCAAAATACTTGGACAGCTGGTTTGTAAGCTGCTGGTTAATTGGCACGGCCTTGATCACCAGGCGGCCCAGTATAGTATGGGGGACTAAGGAGTAATATGTCAGTTAATGTCATCCAGAAAAGAACAGACACTTACAAGCTTCGTACATTTGCTCGTGTGTTGATAACCGTTCACCACCCTCATATCTCCACTTGACTGTCGATCCTGCTAGTGGTGGCAAGCCATATTTATGGCACACCATCTGCATTTGGGCACGCCGTAAAACGTAGTTGTCGAGATGCTGGTACGGCTGATATCGGTTCTTCACTGCCAGCAGCAGGTGCCCACAAAATCGTTCCATAACGAACGCCCAGGAACCGCAGAGTGGGCCGGTTTGTCGGATATAATGTGGGAGGTGGAGTAGCACGTGGATTGTGAGGGGACAAGCGCGGAGTCGGTCGTAGTCATACTGGTAATAATATCTATCGGGGCAAGAAGTGATAACATAGAGCAAGACGCAGCTGTACACTTACTCTTCATACTGAGACACCCATTTTACAATCATCTCCTCGAGTTCGTCGACTTGAGCCTTCGTGATCTCAAGTTGTACACACTGTATAACGATCTCGCGCCCAAGTATATAATGGCTAGAGCTAATTAGTGCTTAAATTAACGCACAAAAACGAGTGCTTACTCATAATACGGCTGGTCCAGTCGGCCCTTGAGGACAATCGGCCCGATATATTGCCACCAAAACGAGTACGCCTCGGCCTTGTAAAGGTTTTGGTCCCTCGCAATGTCGGGTATTGTACCTACAAACCCTGAGGGTATCGTGCGTGCAGCTTGAGCGGTTAGCTGGCCGACTTCAGCCCACACGGCAGGTGCCAGCTGATAACTCCCCGTGCCTTCAGCAAGTGCCTTAAACCTGCCGGTCCAATGAGCGATCATGTTGGGGACGAGGTTTTCGAAAAACAAGTGCATGATATCGTAAGGTGCGCAGGAGCCGAGGTCGATCGATTTGAGGTGTGCGAATATGGGTCAAGCGTTGATGCCAAGGTCCTGCGAAAGCTCGGCACGTCGCGCTGGCTGCCTGTTCAAGGCGTCGAGGGAGCGGTAATGTAGCAAAAAAAGCTCGTGTGTCCGAAGTAATAAAAGTTCTGGGGGAAAACCCCTCTCCGCACCTGGAAGAGTTAAAGGGAGGTAGTAGACCGGGGTTTGAGGGTAACGGTAGAGCACGCCTTGCATGTAGCATGTTTGGCACGGCAACTTGGCATTGTGCCCTTTCAGTGCCAGGAGTTTTGTGACAGCGGGAATATCCCCAAATAACGTCATTAAAAATGCGCGTAATACAAACCATATGCCTACATCGTCATGGGCGCCTGCCGGGGGTGCCTTGATCGACTCGACGCTGCACTGGAGCAACAGAAACTCGTCGAGAAGGGGAGCGAGATAGGAATTCAGGTCTTTGCATTGGCAAGGGCCGGGGATGACGCCAAGGCAGATGACGTTTTCGAGGTGAGTCCGATACCTAGGGTGTAGGTTGTAGTTTAGAATGATAATTGGCCATGCAGTAGAAAGCCCACGCCTCCCACGCTTGAATAAGGTAAACCCATCTGTTGATAGAACGATAAGGAGGTCTTCTGGGTTGTCAAAGAAACAATATTCGTTATCGGGGTTGAGTCGCGTGTTCCAGAGTGACCGATAATTCTCGCTGTCGTAAATATCACGGATGTTGTCAGGGTCGTAGTCCGCTTTGGCTCTGGCACAGTAGCCAAGTTTCTCGACCATGTCCGGATTTTGGAAGAGAGCTTGGAGCTGAGGAATGAGGGGGGAATAGTGGAAGAAATGGCGGGCGCAGCCGGCGGTGTTGTATCGGGGTTCGTCACAGTACGGGCACACCTCCAGCTCCGCGTATTTGCCAAGGAAGCATATACACGAGTTCACGCAGCAATCATACTCGCAAATCTCAAGTCCCGAAAGAATGCAAAGGCGTCGCCAAGCAATGAACTTGCTTGGGAGCCCGAGTGCCTCACAGGGGCCAAAACGAAGCTCGTCCCAAGTCTGGCGCGAGAAATGAGTACGAAGGCGGGTTGCTAGGAACCTCAGCATCACCCCATCCTTCCGCTTCATGTATTCATCATCTAGTGAAAATGGTTAGCAAAGCGTTAAGCATGCGAGGGAGAACTTACATAGCTCCACCCACTCCTCGTCAGCTAGATCGCTGAGTTCCCTATTGTAAATCACCTGCAGCTCTGCATCCCCCACCTGGTACTCATTGAGCGGATTGAGTTCTGCCCTGTGAGCCTCAGGATTGGGCTCTTCGTAAGGGGGGTCTTGGTCAGGACCGTCAACAGGTCTTCGTTCAAGTCCTCAGCCTCAGACTCGTGTTCGCTGCCGGGTTTGGGCCAGTCGTCGAGGTGAACAGGGGGATTCCGCCTCACCCCGTGCAGAGGCGCTGGATCTGTTATGGCATAAAACGCATGAGCTCGTTTGTCAAGTTAATTACACGATGAGCCCAAGACTTACCGGGCAATAGAGCAGGCGGCTCATTATTGCGATCCAGAGCAAAGCCAGCAAACGGATCCTCGTCTGCTTGGAGCAGCTACTAAGTAAGCATCTATCTAGTATATATGAGATGAGCACTCACCTTCAGGATTGGGGTGATACCCAGCCTCCCCATCCTCCATGTCAATATCGCCCAGACCCATCTTGCCATCTCCCATGTGTGGATTTTCATCGTCGCAGAGAACTTCCTCGCCAAGCTCAGCGTTCAGCACTGCAAGGTAATCGGTGTGGTGTCGAGTAAGTTGTCGGTCCCCAAGCCTCCTACCACAGCAGAAGCATACGCGTTTCACTGGGGGGGGCTCTGGGAGGGGCTGGTCGATTTCCATGGCAAGCTGAGAAGGTATGAGTGTTGGGGAATCATTGGATATAGGGGAGATCGGTGAGTAGGAGCGCTGGTCAGGTACTAGTCACGTGACGAACTTACCTTAGGTTCTGGCGGGACTCCTGCCAATTCCCCCGCCACTCCTTGACGCCCGTCGTTTGAAAAACACAATAAGCATCCAACAAAAATCTCTACCCCTTCCTCACGCGCTTCGAGAACTGTGTAGAACAATGGGACACGAGGTGGCCATAGCAGGGAGAGTGCCTGGTATGTCAATTTTGTACGTACTTTGACATGGTTCTCACCCGCTAATCCACACAGCCCTGGCAAGCCAACCAGTCAGCGTTTGCCAGCTAAACAACTGAGCCGGTTTTCTCGTTCAATTCTGTCACACCGCCCATCCTCGTGTTGCTAGCACCGCCAAAACCGCGCTCGGTCTGGCCATTCATTTCGGGTGGGTCTTGGGTTCTCATTCACTCGACGGTTCGACTACGTACAAGCTGAGTGCATGCAATGGCCACGGCTGATAAGATCTACGATTCTTCCAGATTAATTTTGACGCTCGCATGACGTGCAGCTCAAACCCAACTCATCACCGCCATCTCCATTGTCCTCTTGACATGCACCCTAGCATGTGCCCCGAGATGCCCGTTTTCTTATCGATCGAGCCTCGAACATGCAACGCGCCATAGCCAGCTGACCGTGTACCTGAGCTACACCTTGCCTCGTGCGTGGGGAGTAGGAGCTACAAAGCGTCGGTGCGTCTTGTAATTTCACTTGTGACCCTTCGTCTCGTCTTCCCTTCTTCTCCATGACTTGTGCTTACTGTTCTTTGTGCAATGGGTATGCGCATGAGCCCACTGGTTACTCAAAGTGCCCATCTTGTGGTTCTTTCATTGGTTAGTTTTTTATGGGTTAGGGTTAGGTTAGGTTAGTTAATCTGGGGACTTGCACGATGTCCCAATCAGCAGTGCCACAGCGTAATAAAGATGTAAAGTAGCCAGTGTTTCGGTACACTCGGCCCGTATTTAGACTATATGTGACTTCTTTCAGGGTCCTTTTCGTTCCAGGGTTCTCTTCACAAACAATCAAGACTTAATAACTCGAGCCCGCGGCGACTGGGTTGTTTTGTGGTCTGACTCACCCCCCTCTCCCGGCTCTGTAATGGATGTGGAAGCTTTTGCTGCCTTCCAAGCGCAGGCCGCTGCCTTTGGTACGTATAACGATTCATTTTTTACTGTGTTGGCAGCTAACTCGTTATACACAGGTTTTGCTCTTCATCCCACCGATGTGGCCCCGCCTTACGCTCCGCCCGAGTCTAAGGCATCGAGCACAGTCGAAAAGCCCGCCGCTGCTGCCGAAAAGCCCGTGCCTGCTGCCACCAAAAAACCTGCCGCACGCTCCAAACCTGCCACACGTCCTAAGCCAGTCATGCATGCTGCACCTGCTCAAACCACCCAGCACGTTACGTCCCAGGCTTCCAAACATCCTGTGGCCATGCCCGCTATCCCCACCGTACACGCCGCTCCTGCTGCTCTCGTCACGTGTGCCACCTCTGCTGCTCCTGCTGTGCGTGCCGCTCCTGCTGTTCTCGCCACACGTGCTGCCTCTGTCACTCCCGCAACGCGTCCCACTCCTGCCGTTCCTGTTACACGTGCGTGTGCGGCCATGGCTGCTCCTGCTGCATGTGTGACCGCAGCTGCCCTCCCTGCTGTTTCCACTGCTCCCGCTGCTCTTGCCTCATCTGGGCAAGCTGCCTTGCACTCCGCACCTTCTTCCCGTGTTGCACCATCTGGGCGTGTCGCATCCGCGAACCGCGCTAGATCTGCAACACCTATCATGCAGCTGTACCCGGCAGCTCTGTCTCAAGCTGACCATGAGGCGCTTCACAACAAGCTCCTAGGGATGCGGGCGCATTTACCATCGTTTGTTGTGAAATGGGTCCCGAACCGGCCCAACGGCTCCCCAGGAAGAGGCGATTATAACCTTGAGGACACCTTTGAGCTGACCTCGGATGAGTACTGGACTATCTGGGTAAGCAAACCGCTTTTTTACTATTATTTTTAATTACTTAAATTATTTCCTACAAACAGAACATTTGCAAACACACCCTCCTGCGCACGCCTGGGATCGATATGACTAAGCCCATCACCCTCCAGCAGCCAAAGGGCATTGTTCGAAAAGTGGTCAATAAAGTCAGTATTCTTTCTAATGTCCTCCGGTGGCAATACTCTCAACACTAATTTGTTCTTAATGTAGCTGGTCCTGATCTTCCCCGAGTTTGACGCTTACAGCTTGGTTGATCATTACGTGCTCGAGGACTTCTGCCATGCGATCTTGCGGAGCTCATCGAGTAACTACAAGCAGAAACAGAAGAATCCCCCACACAAGTCAAGGAAGCGGGGCAAGCGCAATATCAAGAGTGAGGAGGTGGAGGTGATGCTGGACGAGGTGACGGATGTGGTGAATGAGGTGGCGAATGAGGTGGCGAACGAGGACACAACCGAGCCGCTCAACAACCTTGATGAAGTAATGGACAATATCGTCAATGACGCGGGCAGCGATCTAGGGATGTGGGACGATGTTGAGCACGAGCCCATCGTCGCTCCAGCTCCTACGGTTACCTTGGCTAATGACCCTACCGATGACATGATTGGAAATTTCAGCACAATGTCCATGCAGCTCGCCGGTAAGCACACAGCACCCTGCTTACTTAAGTATTTGCGCTGATCCATTCACTATTTAGACGACGACGAAGCGGACACTGGCCCTCTTTCCACCAATATCCTCCCTCAAGCTCTGCTGTCTCCCGTGCCTATGCAAATGTCTCCTCCACGCACTAAGCCAAACCTTGTGCCGGGCTCGACCCTTCCAGCAGCCCACACGCCTTGTTGCGCAGCCACCCCGGCTGTCCCATCTGTTTCTACTACAACGTCAACGGCCACCTCGACGGCCTCAACCATGTCTACATCCACCGCTTCCTCCACGGTTACGTCCGTTGGTGCTCCTGCGCGCCGGCCACCTGGCACTCCCAAGTCTCCTGGTTTTTACATCAATTCCAAGATGTTGGGCCAGATGGAGCAGATTCTGGAGCTCCCTGAGGATGAGCGTGCCAGCCACATCTCTTCGGTGCTCGAGAACCTTCTCCTGGGCATGGCTAAAGCCAAGCCCTCCGCTACCAATCCAACGTCCTCTGCTGGGTGGGGAAACGCCAACGCCAAGATGAAAGCCCCGTTGGAATTCAAGTCCGAGCCCGAATCCGAAGACCTGCAAGATGCCGGCGACAGCGACTCCCTAAGCGACCCTCCTGCGGTTGATGGTGGAGATGTAGGCGGTGGTGGCAAGTCGGGATCGCGCAGGAAGGCAGGCAATGGCAGCTAGGGTGGAGGGTGGGGTAGAGGACAAGGCAGAGGACGAGGTGGAGGATGAGGTGGAGGACGAGGTGGTCGAGGTGGTGGTGGGGTCAGAGGGGAGGGGAGGGCCAAAGGCCAAGGGGCAGCTGGCGACTCCGGCATGAAGAACAGCAAGGCTGGCGAAGACGTGGGCGAAGACGTGGACGAAGGTGTGGACGAAGGCGTGGACGAAGGTGAAGAGGTGATTGAGGGCCCGCGCCGCTCGACTCGAGGCCGCCACCCCTCTAACGATGCAACAGTGAGTGCTGTTGTTAATTGACAACCACTAAACTAATGCATATATGCACTTAGGACAAGGGGAAGGGGAAGAAACCTGCAGTTGCAGCCGCCAAGCCAACCACGAGTTCGCGCCGCAAGAAATAAGCTCATCGGAGATCACAACAACACTGCATACGGACAGCTCCTTACTATGTTTTTTTTTCTTCCTTTTCTCTCCCTCTCTTGTTCACGACCACAGTCCCTTTTGGGATAATGATTTCTCTATTCCTCATAACAAGTTTTGATGTCCTGCCTACGTACGCGCACGCGCCGAGAAATATATTCCATTGACCCAACCGCACAGAGAATAAAGTACATATAGTATCGCATTGAGTACATACAGCAAATACCTGAAGTCCAGAATGTACTCGCAAAGAGTACACAGAACAACTACCTAAAGTACATAGTGATATTGATTCTAGTCCATCGTGCACTGGGACAAGCTCTGATTCACCCACAAGGACCTCTGGAGAGTTCAAAAGGGTCCATGTCTGAAGTCCCGGAACCCTTTTCGGATGTCCACAGGGGAACGTCAGCAAGTCCAGAACAACACCCTGGGAGTGCCTTGTGCCAAATTAGGCGAGTACTTCTGGGACAAAAACAGACATTTGGGACTTTGAAATGTCCAAAATCCCTATCTGGATGTTTCAGGTCGACACCTGGATGCACTTCTACGATGTCCCTTCGGGCCTCGCCCCAAGTCCTTCAATGTACTTTTGGCAAGTGCTGCCGGGGACTAACGTCGAGTACCCTGACTTACCACAGTGTATATATTTTAGTATTTTTCCCGAGCCAGATTGATAAGGAAACAGTGGAGATACAGATCAGCCCCTATCTCCCCCTAGCGTCTCACTTCCCCTAGTCAAGCACTCGACCCCTAGACATTCCTTACTATATTAGGAAGTCCTCTGACCATTTGTGGCGACATCTCAGAGCATTCTGATGGCTAGATGAAAAGTAGAGCCCCTGGATCACATGACCTAAGGAGATAAAAGATCTACTTTAATAAAGCTACCAAAAAGGTATGCTACCCGAGGTGTTGTCGCCAACGGTAAACGCGGCCAGGAGTAGAATCATACATATTAACTGGTGGAGGAATGCCCACAAGTCAAAACCTGCTTGCAACACAATCCCCAGTGGACCGACGGAGAGCCCCCACTAAGTGGTCAACCAATTGATACTTTCCTAAGATCTGCTAGTCACTGGCAAACCGCCAAAATAATTGATTCCGGGTTTGTGGGTCCGAATCTGGTAAGTCACATGACCACTCTGTTTGGCAACCCAGGTTGGTCTCCAGAGTCCTTACATACCTTTTTTGGACGATCTCCGATCAGTCCATAAATGAAATCCTACTAAGGAAACCAATCACGCTGGTTCCAGCTGTACCATTGGCTAAGTCCAGGAACCAACGGATTGGGTCAAACTTGCTATATTTCCTGCGAACCAGGATAGCGGAGACTTGTGAGACACTACAGACGCAAGCGTACTCAAGCCCAAACATTCGCCGCTTGACACTAACATTGTGCGCCAGCATAGTGGAACCTGTACTGACACTCTGCATATAATATTAGGCAATGTTAGGACATGTATGCGCTGTGCACGCACAATAGGAAACCAAAGGACTGGACAAGACAAGGTTTCGGGTAATGTTAGGACTTGGCCTATGCTCTTTGTTTACTGTTAGTATAGTTCCTGTAGACTGGATCTATTTGTACATACAAA
>WSTG01001318.1:0-10431 GCA_019616325.1 Ceratobasidium sp. 394 | reverse complement strand
CAGCTTGAGTGAACTCGTCAGTGGGCGCCGGTCTTATATACGCTGAGAGCAGGGGATCAGCGCGGGAAAAGAAGCTCCAAGACCGTGGGAGTCGGCGGTGCTCTCGGCACGTATCCAATCAGATACGAGGGAGTGTGAGAACTCCACCCGCTAAGCGAGCTGCAGATTCCCCCAGATAGGAAGCTCCGCAGTAGATCCGATAATCCCCGAGTGATACGCGCGGGTAAAGAACATCAGATACGTGAACCGCGCGGTAGAATCACGCGATTGCATATTCCTTTGCCAATAACCGCGATACGCGCGCGATGCGTGGGTAAAGAAGTTCGGGAAGTCCAGGGACTCCATCTTCTCGTGCTTCTTGAGAAGCGCCGGTTGGGGCAGTCTAGACCCTTCCGTAAGCAATCGATCAAATCTTAGTAACAAGGTCTGGACCTTGTGATCAAGCGCCCATCGCTAACGATAGGCGCCCGATCCACAGTTTACTAAGCGCCCAACATCACGTGACTATAACTGCTGACGTAATCACATGACTTTTCCTCCGAAGAGACTGCGGGACAAACTGTCACAACTGCTTATGTAATCATCCCAATGATCCGAAGAAGTAGCGCCTAAGCGCCCAGAACAAATTCGGTCATATATAGGAATAATGTTACGAACAAATAAACCACAACACATGTAAACAATGCATAATGATACGAATCGCATAACACAGCCACCTAGGAATATGTCATTTTGGCAGAGCAGTTCTGAAATTTACCAGCTCTAATCTTTACACAACTAGGCTCATTCCGTAGAGCTCATTCCCAGCATCTCAACGCACCCCCTGATGGTTCTGGTTAATACTCACCAATACCAGTACACACTGAAACATCTCTGACCACTATGAAATCCACTAACCAGTTTCAATTCACACCTTCACATCCATCCACATCCCTGTTACACTGTCCTGGGTTCTGGTGCCAACATCGATTGAGTTTCAACTTTTCCATTCTCCTGGTTACATACAACTATTTTCTCAACTCCAACTCTACAAACCCACATCGACCAACTGACTGCCTATATAATGGTTCCCCACACTGACCCCCCCTCTGTGCCAGTCGGCGCAAATCTTCACTTTTTATGAAATATTTGGATACAAAAGGAGCTCATTTTGTCACTATATTCTTGGTATAGAGTCGCTCCCCCGATCGATAATGTGGGTGAGCGGATTTTGCAACATCAAGGTTTGTGCAGCCCACACCACAAGTACTAGCGCTTACAAACAGTGTCCCTGCACTTTCTGGCAGCTGCCACAAAAGCTAATCAAATGTATGTAGCTGAAAAATGAGTTGCTTGTAGAACAGACCTTTCTCTTTCACTCTGTATGCACTGTTTCCTAGAATAACAGCTACCTCACGTTGGTTTGCCATGTCATGCGATTAGGTGGAGAATTGAAATGGTATAAAGCTTGTTTGTGTGCATTCCGACCTTGTCATAGTGAAGCCAGTATTGGTTCGGATACCCTATACCTTGAAACATCTCAATATCCTGTGTTGTGGTGGAGAAATGTTAGAGTCAAAGTCCCAAAATCCATTTGAAATCGGCGGTGTACAGGTGCTTCTCGCAATTGCTAGTACATGCTGGTACAGCCGGCGTGTTGGAATACTCCCAGGATACTTGACAGTTGGCTGTCATCGCGATTCACCCAGCTCGACGGGCGGTTAAGAACAGCCAGCGATGCCACACCCAATGGATGACTTCGTCGATGAGAGTACCACAAGCGGTTGCTACCAATGCGTGACGATTATTTGAAGAAACTCCAGGTCGACGGGCGTTCAAGGGCGGCCAGCGATGCCGTGCTAGTGACATGTTGGGCCACTAGCAGGAGATCTGCATGACGTCGCTAGCCGTGCCTGATTGTCTGTCGCCTAGATCATCAGCGATGGACACCATTTACCGAGACCCATGTGCTCTTTCAACATGATATGCATGTCGACTACCATGATAGATCCTAAAGACGATGAACAGTAGTCTAAGCGTATGTAGTCGGGTGGTAAGAAAATCTTCGTGGGTTGCGTGTTTTCCTCGGCTCAATTTGCGGGGCTCATGCCCAGATAACTCATAATGATATTTGGTTTTAACACCTTGCGATCCATCTTTGCTTAATATGTCTACGCAGGAGAATACACGAGTGACATGCAGGACCACAAACAAATCCGCGATGATTCTGTCCACACTATCGAGTGTTTAACCCCGACCAGCGTGCAAGCCCGCCCAGCGATCTCACTTTGCGTCTGCTAAAGCACGTGACGCGTCACGTGAACAGGGTTCCCGATGGTGTTGACGTATGCATCCGGCGTCACGTGTAATGTCGTTTGCATCGAAGTAACCCTTGTGTAATGCCGCGACGCAGCCTAGTCGTCGATCTATCGAAACCGATGCCCCCGAGAAAAAACAACACAGCTGGGGCTTCAGGCTCGGTAAGCGTTTCCATTTGCGACTGTATAACGAGGCGCTTACTTGAACCGTGATATCCCTGATCCTTCTCCAGAACACGGGTATCAACCGCCCGGCTAAACGTCGAGCAGCACCTAATCCGGACCCCATATCTTCGAATGCGGGTGAACCCGAATCGGAAGATGTGAGTACGCCCATATATGAAACTCATTTGAATTCACCCGTTTCGTAGGCCGCGCCGGGTCCAAAAACACCGGTCAGGAGCGAAAGGAGCACCCGTGCGAAAAAAAAGCGAAAGGTGAAACAGGTAAGCAACGTTTCATCGCCTTACAGTATGACACTTACCAGCTGATAAAAAGCCTACCCCGGTATCGGACGATGATGAAATCGAGCCATCAAGCGAAGAGGCGCCGCCGCCACCACCTCGCCAGCGCCGCTCGTCTGGATCGAGAAAGTCCAAGCGTAAACCACGCGACTCGACTGGGAAAACAGGCAGCGACGTTGAACAGACAGCGAAACGCGCGCGCGTGGACGTAGATTCTCAAGATGCCGAGGAACGCAGAATGGCCGATTTTCGTGCGAAACCCCCACGTGATGAGATTGCCATTTCTAGCGAGACTGACGAGCATGAACTTGTACGTCATCCAATCCATTTTTCGTGAAGCGCTGACGTGTTTTCCAGGACGTCGACGAGTTAGTGAGCCGCTGGGAAGGGAGCCTGGTCAATTTGCGCTCGAGGGTTTTGGCCGTGTCTTCTGACGACAAAGAAGTCGCTCAAGACTTGCGAGCGGCTCACATCGGCGACGCGTACATCCAGTTTGTCGGACCCGGCGCCGTGGAGAGTGTTCTCGACTTGGATACCAACCCAAACGTTCGTGCTAACCCCCGCGGTTTGAGCGCCGATCACGTCGGCAAGTTATTCGATATCATATCTCGCCCCAACGGCAAGAAAGACCATGAGGCCCCGATCCTTATTTGCGTGGCGCGCGACCGGATAGCCCCGGACCTGCAAGACAGGATGTCTTCGGCCCGTGCCGAGGATCTCCTCTCGGAAGTCCCTCTGCTGCAGCTCAAAGACGTGACCGAGGAAGAACGCCAACTGGAAGTGGCCATCTGGACCGAGCGCGAAGACGGCAAGTGGTTGGACTCGGCCGGACTCGTAGACCGACAGGCTCGCTTGAAGGTTTTGAGGCAAGAACGCACCCGCGCAACCCTGTTGAACGGCAATCATCGTACTCGCGCGATGCTTCGAGTCGCAAGGAAACATCTGACCGCGCGCAGCGAGCTTCGAGCCAAGATCGAGCGAGGGATTGGGAATCAAAGCGATCTTGTCAAGGCTCAAACGGCGCTGAACAAGGAGGCCGAGAGCCATACCTGGCGCGTGAAGGTTTACGACAGTGAGTATAACGTTCGTCTTGTGGACTTTTCTGACACGTTGGGTTCGTCTAGCGGAGGCGCTGTCCCCCAAAGCCCGCAATTACCTGGTACATAACGAGCACGAGCGGCCAGCCAAATCCGCTGGAGTCGGCGAGCGTGTCTGGTGGCTCGGTCAGAAATTCGAGGCCGAGATCGCAGTCGAACAGCGGCCCACCGTTGACGGGGAGACAATGAGCCGCGCCGATGCCGCGAACATCGTACACGGGCGCTGGTTATTGGAGCTCGACCGCACGCCCAACACCAAGGATGACGACGACGACGACGACGACAACCCCGGCCGCAAAGCAAAGTCCAAGCAGCTGGGTGATGCTGCCGGCAACGACAATTCGTCTCGACTGTTCTATAATCCAGTGACTATGGAAATGGCACTGCAGTGTCGTCATGCGCTCTCGCCCTTCGAATGGTCACTCGATAAAAAATGCGCGATTTTCATGCTGAAACCGGGTGGCGCTGCATTGGTCGCATATTTCTGGATATCGATGCGCACTTTGCTTAATGTGAGTTTTCGTTTCATTGTCTTGTCAATTCTCGTCGTCCTGTACAAGATATTGACTCCCAGGCTTAGGTTTTCGATGTCGCACGCGGTGGCGGATTAACCGATGCAGAAACGTGGCTCGAATCCAACCTCGACTTGAACGAAGAAGGCTATCATGGTGCCATCGAGCATTACAACGCGCTACATTGTCATACGGAACGTGTCCCCACGCTGCTCGAAATGTACACTCAAACTCGCGCGTCCCGGTTTGCCCAATTGTGGGAGAAGGCCGTCGCTCCGTTCCGTGCAGCCGGTTACCTCAACTTCCGGGACCCGGAACTCGTGCTGGCCGTGCGAAAAGTCTTTGACGAGTTCGGCAAGTATATGAACGGTACTGAAGACAATCGTCGAATGGTCGCGGCATCTTGCAGGCTTTACGCCCGATTGCCGCGGTATCAGTACGGGTGCAAGACCTCCATGTTCTATCCCACCGCGACCCTCCCGTCGAATAGGGTGCTGGTCTTTCATCTCGATCGCTGGCGCTTCGGAAGACAGCTCCCCGACAGGGGCGACTGTCTAGCTTTGGTGAGTGTTACCTACCGGTGCGTTTCATGAGTACTCAATTACGATTCAGCTGGAAACGCTCTTGGAGCGAGGGCAGTTGGTTTGGACAATAGGCGCGACGGGAAACACCCAGGCGTGCAACTGGAATAATTGGTACGCACGCACGCGGGGACTGCATCAAGTCGTGCATCGTTTATTCCAGCATGATGCGCTTGGCTCCACAGAGGCGCGGTTGACAGAGGTAGGATATCTAGCTAGTTTATAACCAGTCAACTGATTTGGTTGGCAGGCGCTACTGCTGTTGGAGGACCCTCGACTTCTACTCTCGCTTCAATCCGTGCACAACACACTCAAATCCAACGGTTCGTTGCAGCACGCCATCGAGCAGTTCTCGGCACGAAAAAGCGCCAAGTTCGACTACCCCGGGGTTGACCAAATCACCCACCTCGGAGAATACGAACACGGTTCTCCGGAAGAGATCACCAAGAGCTTTCTCCAAGCGAGGGTGGCGCTCCGCAGTTGCATCGTATCATTGAAATCAGAATACAACACCGACCGTCCGTTGCCGCCGGGTACGGAGTCGTCGTCGCTGCGCGAGATTCTGAGCGAGCATCCAATCTTGGAGCTGGTGGACGACGAACATTGGCCTCAAGCGTTTCCCAATTGGTATCTCGGGTGGCGGGACGCGAACGCGAAGATTATGGGATCGATCGGCATGGGCTTGGGTTGGGGATTACTCGAACGGTGGTTCAACAAGGTGGGTACTCTTGCTATGTCGACAAAGACACTAACCCAATCTATTTTACAGATCCTACTCCCCAGACTTCTCAAGGACCAGCCCGCTCGCTGGGCGCTCTCGGCTGCCCATCGAGTTTTGACCCTCACCGAGACGGAATCTTGGTGGGCTGACGAACACCGGCTTACCAACTTGCCGGCCATCCCCAGGCCTTTGCCCCCTATCCTTTCCATTCATTCAGCTTCGGCCTTGCGTCAGCTTCGGAACAAATCGACCAAAACGTCGGAGAATGCGCCATCGGGCGACGCCAACAAGTCACCCAGGAAAAAGAAGACGGCGAGCCAAAAGACGGGCAGCGAAAAGACGGGCAGCGAAAAGACGGGCAGCCAAAAAGCGGCGAGCCAAAAGGCGGACCCGAAACCCAAAGCCGGCGGCAGCAAGGCGTCGAAGTTCAAATCCAACCCCCGCATCGACGATTCGGATACCGCAGCTGCTGATGCGGAGGGCCTGAGCGAGCCAAACCGGCCCGAAAAAGGCGAGCCCGAAGAGGATGAATTGGTATTGCAGGACATCGGCACCGAGCCAGCCGTGGGCCCCATGCCCGACGAGCAACCAAAGCCCGTCGATGAGACGA
Source organism: Ceratobasidium sp. 394 (assembly GCA_019616325.1). Classification (NCBI taxonomy): domain Eukaryota; kingdom Fungi; phylum Basidiomycota; class Agaricomycetes; order Cantharellales; family Ceratobasidiaceae; genus Ceratobasidium; species Ceratobasidium sp. 394. The sequence goes on along the minus strand of WSTG01001318.1, from coordinate 4,149 downwards.
GCAAATCAAATGCCCCAACTGCGCCTCACAACAAGCAGGACACGCCTGACACGACCGTTTCCACCGGTTCTTCTCGCTGGCTCGAGACTGATTGGCGCGAGTTCGACAAGTTGGCGCCCAATCGTTTGCGCCTCCAGGGCCAGCGAGAGCAAAAGATTCCTCCCCCACCGAGCGGCTTTGCGCATTACCATTCATCTATTCCCAACCCTCCCCCACCGCACGTCCTAGCCACGCCGATCGGAAGCACGCATTTGGTGCATCACGCATGGTCTCGATTGGGTGTCGTGCGTGACAAACTCGATCCTCACGACCAGGTCGCGCAGCAAATGGACGCGGCTTTGTCGGCTGCGCTTGATGTGGACGGAAGCGCAATGTCGATCATGTTAAAACACATATCTCGCGCTCGCTATCGTTTTCGCAAGGACCTCGTCCAGATGGTTGCAACCACATCGGGACTATCGATGCCGAGAGCCGCAATCGAGCTCATGCTCCCTGAGCTGGCAGGAGCGTTGAAGGTAAGTATTCGACCACATATCGACGAAAATAATTAATAGTTTGTTCAGGACGCGTTTCTCGTTACTTGCGCAGCGATATTCGGCGAGCATTTACCACTATCTCACGACGAGGCGATGCATGAAGCTGCGATCATGCTAGCCGAAGACGGCTTGTTTCGGGCCGAAATCGTATATGTGGAGAAAAATTGGGTCTGGGTCAACCTCCTCTCTTCGTTCCCCAAGGGAATGCAACGCGAAGGTATGATAATAGATTGACACTTGCGGCAAGCTCTGAAGGTGTTGTACAGTGCGCAAAAGGACAAACATTTCGATCGCCGAGCTCGAGGATATTAGCCCAGGTGAGTACCTACCGAGCCCGATAGAACGACAATGTTGAGCACACCTTGACAGCCGAGCGGTCTGATTTCCTGCGGTATTCTCGATTCGTGGCGGGGTCCCGGAGCTTGGGGCAAACGGAGGCAGAAAGCCGCGAACGAGCGATGCTAGGCGTCGAGCACCAGTCGATGCGGCACGAATATATGTCCAGAGCCCCTAACGCGCTCGTTGGACTGGAGGTGGACCTCGAAGCTCCCGAGACATTGCAGCCCGTAGAGGAGCGCGACCGCAACGGAGTTTCTTTGCTCAAATGGCGCCGATCTCAATGGTGGCACGGTCTGCCATCTCTCGTTCGCGAGAACAACCCCGCATCACCCTTCTCGACTGGTGACTTCGTCTCGCCAGGAAAAAACGACGGTGGATTAGCAGGCTCACGCTCTGGCAAAAAAATAATCGAACGCATGTCGCATCGCGCCACCGAGTACGAGGATTCGTGGCGCAAAGCGGGTTTATACGAGCTGAAGCATTTCAATACTGCCAAGGCCGCCTGGAAAGAGGGAGACGATGCGCCCGACATCGAAACCGATGACGACTCCGAAGTCGGCGAGCTTGCACCCCCACCATCACAGGATGTTGGTCGCCAATCGACCGAGGACGAGTCGGGCCTCCTTGGCTCGGCCCCGCAAGCCTCGACTCAGGACGATGTCGGGATGCGCATGTCAGACCTTGACGAGGCCGCGCCAACACAATCATCTCCCTCGCTCGGTGGCACGCAGCCCTTTGGAAAGGTCTTGGTTGCGGCAACCCAGTCTTCCGTCGGGCCGAAGGCGCCGTTCACACAGATCCCGAGAAGCACGCCGGTGCAGAACGAGGATCTCGAAACCGCCGCCGACGGCGGTCGATCGTTCTCGCCTTACCCGTCCGATTCTGGAGATGACATTCCCGCGGCTAAACAGGGCCGGCTCGCCGCGTCGAGCGGGACAAAGAGCAAAGGGAAACAACGCGCTTAGCCGCGCACGGTTCGTGTGTAGTTGCCGATCGCTCGTGATACAAGTCCGCGTCCACGTTGATTTTTGAATTTTTTTTTTACTTCAGTGTATTGTCGTCTATCCCTTCCCAGAATAATATCGCCCCTCCGCCTCCATGTATATAACAACTATCCAAACACGCAATTCCTAAACGAACGGCGTGATAACTGAAGCGCCGATACGGATGGGCGGGCCAGTGCACCCGTCGATACCATTCCATCGGTCGTGGGACCGAATAAAAAACGGTGATAGTCGAAGGGTCGATACCGATGGGCGGGTGAGTGCGCCCGCCGATGCGAGTGTCTAATCTCCCGTCGGGCAGAACACCGAACAGTAGGATGGCAGGAGTGCCGCTATCGACAAGCGGGCGAGTGCGCTGGCAGATTCAACCACTTTATCGGCCGTCGGGCCGAGTGGGTCTTCTCGGGCAGGAGCCGTGGGAGATCTTCGTGTGTATGAGCTTGCCCTATACCCACACCAAACAGCTGACACCCACAGCATCTATCCTCCCCTCCACACCTCACCGTTGCCATCTTGCGGTACTGATAGCGATGCCTCGCAGGAACTCTACCGTTTCCAGCGCAAACAGCGGCGTGGCATCTTCTCAAACCTCGAACGAGTTTCGGTGCGAGCCAGTGCCCGGACTGAAAGATATCGTGTCTTGCCCAGCTTTGCGCAAGTATTTCCTCGGGGTCGTCTCAAGGTGGAACTTGCTATGCTGCACTACATGCCCCATCGGGAAACGGCTCGTATGTTTCTCCAAGGCCCGCGAGCACGTCGCCGAACACTATAAGCAGCTGCAGCTGCCTCTCAAGATCACGACGAAGAAACTGCTCAACCTCTGCCGGCGATTCAACGTCCACGAGGCTAACGTGAGTGTACCGGTTTTGACCTTGCACACATGCTCACGAATCCTGCTCCCACATCGCAGCTGGATGCGATTCCGGTGCCCCGAGTACGATTGGCGCCGTTGCCGTTTCTACAGCAGTACCAGGTGTATCGCTGCGAGATCTGCGAGGACAAAGGAATCGACGAGTTCAATAACAGTGCGACCTCGCGGCGAGACCACTACAAAGTCCACGGGATCTCTGGGGGCCAACAGTTCTGGCCAGAGAGGGTAGTCACGGCCCAAACGTTCTGTTACGAGGGCTATTCACCCGTCGTTCGCTTCGAGGTTTTCCCTGAACTCGCGGGGCACGCAGAATCCGAAGAAGTTCTTAACACCGAAGACCAACTCGGCGGTTCGAGGCACGCGAGTCCTCGCGACCTGATCGAAGCGTATTTGGGCGAGTGGACAGAGATCGACCTACCTCACGTCGATGCAAACGACCTCCCGGAGGTCATGCCGTTCTTGCATTTCTGCAAGTGGGCGCAGCACATCGCGGGATTCAGCAAGGAGGATATAAAGCGTCTAAGATCCCTTATCGAACGGCCCACACTCGACGATCCGTTGCGGCGCATTTTCCAGGCGGCGAAAAAGCGATTCGAGAAGGACCAGGTGCGGTTAGGTAACCAGTCGCAAATCTACATGTTAAACCTGATGGACGACGAATCCGGGTATGTACTTGACCTCTGGTTGAAGTAGCGATGCTCACGAGTCTACAGAGACAAGGTATCGGCGATGCAGAAGCTCACGGACGACACTGGCTCTGAATACGGCAAGACCTGGGGGCAATGGTGCACATTCATCTGCAGGTTGCGAATGATGGCTAAACGTGGCGATCCCTTCTATCGGTGCAAATTCACCCCGGAGCAGGAAAAATGGGTCGATTTCGCTTTGGATTACTGCGCAGGCAAGCCAAGAACGCATCACATTGCAGAAATCCTGTACGGCATGGCCGAAGCGTTCTGGAGGCCCGATGGAACCGACAAATTTCGGGCGATGGTCGATGATCAGTGGTCGGATCCGACTGTTAGGTTCGCATGCTTGCTGAATCTTCGGGAATCGGGCGAGTTTGCTACACCTAGCGGTGCGAGCCATCAACTCGTCAGGATCAAGTATTTCATTAGATCGGCGCTCTACTTCTGGAGCTATGCTCATCACGAGAAGAACAAGCTCAATTTTGATGAGTGAGTATCCTCTGAACGTCTCGATGCCAAAACTGACCGCTCTGAAGGATCGTTCCGTTCATGTCTGGCGGTGTGTCTCGGCGTCGAGTATCCCCATTCAGCACAGTATCATTATTCACTTCCCTCGCAACAACATATGCCTACACGAGCTCGAGACTGCCAAACACTATATGGAGCCCCGATTCTCCTACCGTGAACATCGAAGGGTACGATCTCAACTT
>WSTG01001317.1:0-10434 GCA_019616325.1 Ceratobasidium sp. 394 | reverse complement strand
CCGGTCCTTTTCCTGTCTTTCCCTGTTGCGGACAGCAGCAATGTTGGCGACCTGGTCGTACGCGGCACCGTCCCGCTCGCGGCGCTGGGCACGCTGTCGGCGCTCCTGCTCTGCAACAAGTCGCTGGGCCTCTTGCTGCTGCCTCACTCTGCGCGCACGGTGTTCCTCCTCGAGCGAGTCCTGCGGTGGCGGGCGCTGTGGTTGCGTCGGGCGGCGAGTCGGCTGGCGTGGGGCCGCGGCCGGAACGGGGGCAGAGAGATCGGCGTCGGGGTGGTGTGTGCGCCAGTCCGAAAACCTCTCGCTCACGAGCGGTTTAATCGCGCCCGGGGAATCGAGTATCATCTGGCCGTGCTGCTCACAGACCGATGGTATGATCAGTTAGATTATGGTGCAGACGTCGGAAAAACGCACCAAGACGACGGCCTCTTTCTGACTCGCAGTGAGCTTGGCGAATTTACGGTGCGTCGGGAGGTCCTCGAGCATGAGAGTCGAGGCCTTTGCAAAGTGGATAAACGCGCTCTCGACATCGTTGGCGGCTTGGGCGTGCTCGCCGGCGTCGCGCTCGGCGGTGGCGATGCGGAGGAGGCCTTGAGCGACTTGGCGGGGGTCGTAGCCGGTCGGGTGCGAGCGGGCGGAGGAGGAAAGGCCGCGGGCGCCAGACGACGGGTCTAAGGGAGAACTCGCGTGGCAGGCCAGCAAGACTAGACGAGAAAAGCGAGCACCAGCCTAGCTAAGCCAACGGAGGGGTGGGGACTTACTTAGATGAGGTGGCCGATGCGAGCCCAGAGCTAGCAGCGTGGTCATCCATACACGTTGTAAGTACAGAAATGGCAAACGTACCTTTACCGTTCTGCGGGTTGAGACTTGACCGATAAGGTAGTCTACCCTAGCTTCGGACCATCTCGATAGACCTTCTATGCTGCCTAAAAAAAGAATAATTAACACCGCATCAAGCAGTGTTGATGAGCATACCAGGCGACCAGCACGTCTCGCGCAAAGGCTGGCGGGCGCTGCAGTGGACGTTAATTTAGCGCCCACCGCCCATCTCTCACCTTTCCACCACCGACGGCGTGCTCCCCAGCCGTTGAAGACCTAGAAACGTCGTAAGTACAAGTGATACTACCATGTACGCATCCCTACGAGCTGACTGCTTTTTGGCGTTTGGTAGACTGGGAACATCGACCTCCGATTCAACACCCAACCCGCAAGTCTTCCCACAATTTTGCCGAGTCAAACGCTGAATTTTTAGCAACCAGTAAGAATAAAACCGATATCTAAATGGAGTTACTCACGATTTCTCCCCATAGCAGCCGTCAGAGCCCGAATCTGCGACAGGACGCATCGTTTACTAGTAAACCAGGCGTTCCGACGATCGAAGCGCCGGGATCCGTGGTTCTTCCAACTCCCCGCGACCAGCTCCGCCTCGCACCCGCCGTCCGTATCATATCATTCAAGCGAATCGGACTCTAACCAGCGGCTTATTGCTAATCTGGTGAGTAACCCTACGCTGAGAGTAAGGATACTGGGGGTTGACTTGTCATCCAAGTCCCAGGCTAGCCGGTGGATTCAGCGGTCCCACGTGATTTGCAGGTGTGATTCGCCGGTTTCTAGGCCGAGCCTACAGTATTGATTTTCAGCCTCATATAGGGTTATATTCAGCTATGGCGCGAAAAAAGAAGACAGCTCCCCAAGTCGCAGATTGCCATTCTGAGGGTGCAGAAGTAGCCGGGTGCTCCCCTGCAGTGGGAGCTCACTTTGTGCTCTCTCCGTTCATGATTGAAGGCCATCTCAAGTGCGATTCATTTGGCCTAGTTTACAAAACTACACGACAAGAGCCATTTCCCGCTCTGCGAGAGCGAGTGCTGAAAAATTATTCTGGCACTAAAGACTCGGAATGGGGGTAAGGAGTTTATGTACATGTCTGGCTTCCGTGTCATTAACAGCCGGTCACAGCGTCAAGGAATGGTGGCAGGCTCATTGCTCCTTCCTCCAGATTTCTTTCTGGGAGAAGGACAGCCGATCCACTTTGCGAGATAAATTGTTGCCAGTAGTACTGTCAATGCAAGACTACCCCAGTGAGCTATTACGGCTGGAAAAGCAGGCACGCAAGCAGTTCCAACAAGCAGTCGAATCCATTCAAGAGTATATATCGAGTTTTGTTCTCGAAGCAGCCCAGTCCGATCAGACTCCCCAGCCAGCTAGTCCTGCACCGCTAGCGCAATCTACCAATCCTTCAAGTAGCCTTATCCGCCCTCTTTCAGTTTCCCCACCTCGCCCAATAAAACGGGTGCGCCTCGTAGTGAAAGGTTAGTCAGGTTTCTGTATGCTTAAACAGGATCTCTGCTGACTTTCCGTCGGGCAGATCCAGACGCTGATCCTAGCCCAGGTTCTCTCTCCACCCCTCAGACACTAGGTTAGCGGGTTGAGAACGTTGCCACTCTTTACAGATAAACTGAATCACCAACCTAGATACTCCTTCCACTCCTAAAGTCTCCCCCTCTTCCGCCTTATCCAAAGAGCAGGATCATGCATCTAGTGGGTTTTTCGAGTTTAACCTCTCAACAATGTGCTGACTCTTGTCAGAAATCCATGCTCGGGGTGGGAAGTCTGCGTTTAAGGATACCGACCAGGCTCGCCGAGCCAATCCTGACTCTGAGGTGGAGTCGATTTTGAAACAGTTGATTGGCTGCACCCTTCCAGATCGTTTTGCCCAAGTCCAAGCCATATTGGACACTTTAGCTACCACAGCGACCCCTACCACTCCTCCTTTGCCTTCACCAGTGAGCTTGGTCGTAGCTGGCTCTTCCGACTCTTCCCAGAACAGTTGGGCTGAGGAGGGTAGATTATATGCGCAGCGTTGTGCTGGTTTGGAGACATCCGTTGGGCTCTTAAATTATTCAAAACTTGCTTCCTGGGTGGAGTTAGCTCTATGGCGCTGCGCGTGAGTGTGTTTTTTTTCTTTCTTTTTTGTCTAAGCTAGATAGTTAACCAAGGTTTCAGGCTTTGCAAGCGTCAAAAGAGCAATATATCTGCTACATACATCTACAATGGGATCAAGCACCGTAACATTTGCAGCTTATCTCAACTCACACATTGGCTACATGACGGATGGATTCTGGCTAGATTGATGTACGCTTGTGAGTGTCGGATCTCTACCTGTTTTGCCCAAATGCCAACTAGTACCCTAGCCTCTGTATACATCCTACCCGCTATAGCTGTATCGTCTATGAATGGTCTCATCAATCACATCAAAGACCCAGTTCGCTTCAAGGTAGAAAATCTGCTTCGAAATCCCTATGACATGGATATCTCAGCTTCAGGTATGCTACAGGTTTCTCTTCTGAGCCAGGTATTGATATATCCTCCCAGATGCTTTGCGAAGTTTGTTGTTCACTCATATACAGCGTTTCGACCTCTATTTCTTCTCTCAATATGGGAACACTGGTCTGCTCCTAGGCGGTCAGCGATGGGGAGCGCGATTAGCTGGGGATGATGAAAGGTTTTTTGACTTATTTTGCATGGAGTAAGTACCCCTTCCATACATAGTCAATACTTGCAAGCTTGAACTAATGGTATAATCTCAGCTATAAGAGCGAGGAGTTCCCTATGGGATCCCGAACAGGAGTTTGGTCTCTACCTCCCACGGTCCCTACTATTTCGCCACCCCCACCCTCTTCCTCGCTATTCACCTTCTCCACTGCCTTCAATCCAGCTCTGGGTATTAATCGCAAACTACCTAAAGCCATGGGAGAAAACAACGCCGCCTGGACCAAAGCTCAGAGAGCCGCTGCATTGCAAGCATTGCGTCCTACCTCTTTGGAACATTTTCAGCAGTTGGTAAGATGCTTCCCAGCAGTTGAACGTATTATTTGACTAATTAATCAACTAGATGACAAACCAGCTCAGGCGGGGGTGGAAACTTCCCAATCAGTATGTCTATTTGCCCTCCAGCCTGGTGAACACGTAAGTGTCTTTCAACCTTTCACATTTCCCATCGTGCTTATTCTTGGCTATAGCACCGATGTTCTTGTTCGAGGGGTGACTGAGTCAGCCCATGACATTATTTTCTGTCGTCTCAGTAACGATACTATCCCTCAAGAAGTCAAACAGGACCTTTTAGCCCGAATGAAAGATGTCCTAGGTATTGGAGATGAACAAGTGGATTCGGCCAAGTTTCCTGACGACCATGAATATTTGGCTTATCATTTCGGCTGGTGGAATCGATATACTTTATCCGTAAGTTATTTTCTATGATGAGCTTTCAACCACCAGCTAAGAGGACTGTGTATTAGGGGAGTAATCATCCTTCTGACGTTTGTGCTCGGGCTAGAGCAGTCCAAGTCACCCAAAGTCTGCCATACTTGGATCGTTCTTCTTTGAAGCTGGCAGGTACATTTACCCTGGAACATGCGGGTAACTCTCCAATGGCCGAATTTCATCAGATTGTGGCAGGGTGCATTGAGCCTGCTGTGGAGAAGGTATGTGTGGTCTCGCTGGCTGTTTCCTTTTCTCACTCTGCTTACTTTTTGCAGCTTACCCGTCTTCTGGCTCCTTTGATGCAAGAGCATGAGGTACTTCAAGCCAGCATAGGAGCTCGATATGATCTTGGCTGTGCTCCCTTCTGCATGACGGTGGTTAATATCATGCCGGCTACCAAATGCCATCGCGACTCCTCTGACATGGTGGACTCTATTTGCCTGATTATGGCTTTGGGAAGTTTCACTGGTGGGGAGTTGGGTCTGATGGAGCCAGGGGGGGTGATTGAGTTGTGCCATGGGGAGATGGTGGCCATTAGGTCCCGGCGGGATGTCCACTTCAACTTGGATTTCAAAGGGCAGCGACTGTCTTTGGTTTTCACATCTGACAAGACTATTCGCCGTTGGTCCAAGGAGAGAAACCGATGGGAGTTGCTGGACCCAGCAGAACCGGGTGGAGCAGAGGCTTCAGAGGATGAGGTTTCTGAGAGCGGGGAGGAGAGTCAATACTCTGAAGGTGATTTTCCAGCGGATGATTATTAGCACTGGAACTTGTTCTTGTCCATGTATGTACCATGAACCTAAGTGAGGTCTTGAGGTTGCAAATGTCATCGGTGGAATTCACTATGCTCCAAAGTGGGCCGTTTGCTACCTATCATTATTATGTCGCGAGTAAGTCGCACAATTCTCAAGACCGGTACTGCACGGTGGGTGGTACTGGGGTTCAGAGGTGAGCAAGGATACCCCCTGCAGGGTACAAGACAATGCTTAAGTACGCGAGAAAAGAGAATGAAATAAAAGAAAGAGAAATACCGAAACAGGGGAGCACCCACACAACCAGGGCTGTGACAGGAACGCTCCGAGGTCCAATGGCCCAACACATATATGCGTAAAGCACCCACGGCGCTGCCCCTGTCATGCGGCGGTGGTCTCATACATGACCACTTGTGACATATTATACTCACTTGAGGCACCGGTACCCTCAGGAGGGCTGCTCTTTCCAGTTTATTTGGGCTTGTTTGAGCTCAATATCCCAGGCCGTAGCTTCTGTGGCTCATGTGGCTACTGACCCACCCTTTGTTCTTATGTATTTGCGTAACGTGGGCTGTGGTAGTGGAATAAGCCCCAATCATCCAAATATTAAAGGTCTGGAAATTACCCAGGCAATCTGGAGCCTGGGAGGGCTCCGGAGAGCCAAACTAGCAGCCAAGGTCCCTAACTGGCCAGGTGAACTGATGACCCAGATGTGGAGTATGCTGAGCACTTGGGAGACCTGGCTGATCTTGCTTAGAGACCACACTATCCCCATGTCCCTTGAGCTCATAGTTCCACCAGGAAATCTCCTAGACAAAGAGACAAATTTAGGGAGCACGTGACTTGCCAGAGGCACTACCCGGGTTGGACCCCACTCTCCTCCACAAAATCATGGAAGGTCTGAATGCCCAGTTAAATTTGTTGAAATTTCCTGCCCCTCCTGCCCCTTCAGACCTCACCTCCTGGCCGCTTGCTGTTCTGGAGGCTCTTGAAATTCTAGAGAAGAAGCTCCTTTCTGTAGAGGCCGCCCTCCTGTCTGACGATGGGGACTTGGAAAGACTTCGCTACTTGAGCAGCACTTTAGAGTCTGACTGTTTACCTCTGCTCATGAAACTGGAGGCCACTTCTGGCCTTCCTGAGAGCTACATTGAGAGCTGTTTTTTTAGCCTAACCCAAGCAGCGGCTCTATTAGAGGAGTCATTGGAGTCCATGTAAGAACAATGGGTTGCTAGTTTGGCGGCTGATAGCCCAGGCTGATGTCTACAATCTAGGAATTCAACTCCCATTCTGAGACCTGCTGGAGTGGTTTACACCAGCTTCCACCAAGCTCCCCTGCGAGGCCGCCCACCCAAACTAGTAGACCCCACATTCCTGGCTGACGCCTTGTCGCCTCAACGCAAGATATCTAAATCTCAGCTGGCTCGGTCCTTAGGCATGGATCGCAAGACGCTCAACAAAAATATCAAAGCTTCACCGGTGCCTCTGCAGACCGGTTTCAGTCCAGTAACCCCAGAGGAGCTTGATCGCATGGTTGAAGAGTACAAAGAAATTCGCCCATCATCTGGAATCAGATTCGTATCTGCACACCTTCGAAACTCTGGTTTCAAGATTCAGAGGCACCTGGTCCGAGACTCTCTAGCCCAAGTTGACGGACTAGCAACTGAACTTAGGAAGAGTGCCACAGTTCAAAGGCGAACCTATGTTTCTTCTGGTCCTGGGAGGCTATGGCATGGAGATGGTCACCATAAATTGATCCGATGGGGGTTTGTGATACATGGATTTGTGGATGGATATGATCGCTCGGTAAGAACAAACCGCTAGTAATGTACAGCCTGACTCCATTATAGAATTACCTAGGTGACTGGACTGAGAGCGGCAGACAATAACCAAGCAGCGACTGTCTTAGAGCTGTTCAAACATGCGATCAAGGAGTTTGGATGCCCAAGTCGTTGTCGGGGAGACCGTGGAGGGGAAAATCTCTTGGTAGCGCTATATATGATTCAGACACGAGGCCCCAATAGGGCGTCTTTCCTGTGGGGCTCGTAAGTACTTTTCCGATTACTCATACCTGGATTAGCCTCTGATTGTCCACAGTTCAACTCACAATCAGCGAATTGAGCGGTTATGGGTAGATGTAGGAGCCCAATTTGCCCGGCGATGGAGGGTTTTTTTTGCCCGACTAGAAGAGTTGCATCGCCTGCAGCCCAACAATTCGGGGCATCTCTGGCTCTTGAGTTCGTTGTTCTTGGATGAGCTGAACGAGGACTGTCGATGCTTCCAGTTGGATTGGAATTCTCATGGGGTTGGTGGTCCTCAAATGCGTGGCCAAACTCCAAATGTAGGTTTATCTAGCAGTGCTCTCAGAACTGAGCTAAACATTTCTGCCGTCACAGGACATGCGACTATTAGCTCAACTGGAGCAAGGCCTTGAACAGGACCTTGACGATGAACCAATGGACCCTCAACTTTTGCAGGAATTTTATGGGGTCTATGGGGAACCCACTTCCCCTCCAAAGGGCACCTCAGGGGCTGGAGCTTCGGCAGAAGATGCAGATTACCCTCCTATTTTACCAGATACCCTCCAGGATAAGTCTTGTGACTCTTTCAGCGAGGTGGGGAGAGATCGGCAGTTAACCCCAGAGGAGAGCTTTACGCTGGACTTTCTAAGGACACAACTCCAGCAGGAGCAAGCTAAAAATGTTCGACACCCTCCAGTTCGGGTCCCTGCCAAAGCTTGCCCTTTTGAGCCAGAGCAGGCGGCGGTATTTTGGGAGGCCTTGCTCCATGCCGAAGCAGAAGGATTTATTCCTTCTGGTTATGGAATTGAGGCTGGTGAGTGGGCAGGAGGAGTCTATCCCGAGCTGGAGACTCTGAAAGTTGGGCGGAGGAAGAATGGTGTGCACAGTATTGTGCTGCCTAAAAGCGTTTGGTTCCCTAGAGCTGTGCGTTGGGCTCGAGCATTACATATTATGAATTATGCAAAGGAGGGATAGTTTGTTTTCTATCTAGCTATTGATTTTACCGCAATTTCTTTAATAGGCCCACCTAACCTAATTAATATTAACTTACTTTCTGATTTGTTCCGCCATGTCACATACCTCTTCTTGTCTCTATTTTGTCCTCCAATATTCCAGAGTAGGCTTGCAACCCATCGAATCTCCATTGTTGTCAGTATATAAAATGAATAGCTGCGATGCTCATACCATTGATAGCTTTTACTGATTTATTCCACAGCTATCATAAACATCGTAGCAGCCCTGCTAATTGCTTCAATAGTCCCAAACAATGTCAAATAATTCTCGGTCTCTGTTTCTGGTCCCTTTCCTATTCATCCTACTGTGGCCACATCCCTCTAGTTTGACGGCTATCTGCTAAATTGTGCTTCTAATATCAATGGAGGGTGAATCAGCTCTTATTCCTTTTGGCTTGAGTTCACTGGACAATGATATGGAGCTGGGAGCAGGGGTGGTTCCGTACACCCAGACCACCGTGTTGGACAGTTTTTCCAGCTCTCCCGAGCCTCATGATTTGTCTGGATTGCAGCCTGGCATGGAGATGACCATTTTCAAAGCCCCCAAACTGGTTCCTGATCTGGACAAACTAGCTGAACACGGTTCGGACCTTCTCTGGGTTTCGGTAGGTTTTTTCTCCTGCAGTTTTGTCTCAGCTTTGGATTTAAGTGTTCACGTCCAAACGCACTTTGCCCAGGTCAATGGCAAAGCCTTTGCACTCCATTACTTCCTTCTGGCCCGCCATTCAGAGTTTTTTACAGATATGTTTTGTAACGCCTCCAAGAACGGAGAAGGGCAGTCAAAGGACCACCCTCTGTGCCTGGATCCTCATGCCCCGGCCTCGGAGTGGTATGCCTTATTGGATTTCATCTATCGCTCTCGGTATGTGACTTCCAGCTAGCATTGTGTCATACTTGTGCGCTTACAGCTCTGGTATAGTTACGATGAAGATCCAGTGCTTCACGACCAGGCGTATTGGATCTCCCTCCTATCGATTGCTCACAAGTACGGTATCACTTCAGCTGTCAAGGAAGCCAAGGAAAACCTGGTCAATAGTCGAGCCCACCATATGTCGCTTAGCTTGAAAATTCACCTCGGAAGGCGATATGAGCTCTGGGACTGGGTTTACGAATCATTGTCCATTGTCCCATATGTTCCCTTGTCGAAACTCACCGCTGTTGACATTGGACACTTAGGTCCAGATATTATGCAAGAGCTTATTCGACTCCATGAACGGCTCTCTGCCCATCGAGCCTACACTTGCATCCACCTCCCTTCCGTCTTTCCCAAGAATCAGGATGGCTGTACCTCTCCTACCAAGTGTTTTGCTGTCTGGAAAGACCTCTGCCTTGTCCTCACCAAGCTGCTGATCGATCCGGTGAAACCTGCCCGCGATCGGGAGATCCTGGACTTGGTGGTAAAGAAGAACAAGCCGCTCGAGAAGTTGAACCAGTTGGATCGTTTCTGCTACTCCGCAATTGTTATGCTTTGCAGGGAGGCATTTGATGGGAAGGATTCAAAGCTGATTGACCACATCATAGATAAGTTGAGGAATAACATTATTCCTCGTCTGGCTCTCGCTGCCTAAGTCTAGTTGGACAGGCTGGTTGATCACGGACTATTTTTTCTTGTTACCTCCCTTTTATTTAACTTTACACGCTGTGCTTTCAAAACCAGCTTTGTTCTTTCCTTTCCCTTGTGTTTGTTGCCCTCAGATAATGGTGTTCATCAGTATTTTGTGTCGAGGCATGTACGCAGCTGTTCAGTTTCTTGGATTACAGCTTAGTTTCAACCACAATGCTTGCGATACATCTCAGAAAACACGTAATTGCTGGCAAGTGTAGAGTTGCTTGTGAATACCAAACCAACTGGGCTGGTTCTCTGAATAGTTCAGGAGACATGGCATAGTGCATGGCCTTCATATACAATATAGAAGTGTGTGGATTCTGTTGAGAGCATCATAACATTTCTCTCAGTAGTGTAACATTTTGTGAAACTATGGTTTTTTTTTTTTCACATTTTCAGTGCCTGCAAGATTACCCATTTCTCTGTACTCAAAAAAATCCACATAAAGCTTAGCTTCCTGGAAGGCCTCACACATCTTTAAGATTCAACGTACACACACATATTCAGACACATTCTCACACATTTTCACCCCACCCAGCCTGAGCTTATAAGCACCTTCCCCAAGTTTCAGACCAATTGCCAAAAAATATGGTAAGTGATATCATTCATCATGCACAAAATCACTAGGCAACGTAGGCACATATTTCAACCAATTGATCCAGTAGTAATGTAATCACATAGTTTCAATACTTTCAGACTAACATCAGATTACTACTGTTAGCCCAAGTTATTCTCTACTTTGTACTTGTGTATGAACCATTATTTAAATCCCCAAATGGAACGCGATA
>WSTG01001314.1:0-10451 GCA_019616325.1 Ceratobasidium sp. 394 | reverse complement strand
TGGAGGGTTGTTGCACACCCGACTTGCGTAACCACCGTAAGCGCCCATGTAACGTAACATGTAATGCTTAGTCAGGTTGAGCTCGGGTGTGCATTACCATGGAGGGTTGTTGCACACCCGACTTGCGTAACCACCATAAGCGCCCACGTAACGTAACATGTAATGGGGTCACATGACTCCTAACATGCTCCGATTGACTTCGGAGAAAATACCATAATTATGTAATAAATTGACTTAACGGTTTCACCAAGTTGGTTTATGACGTCATGCCACGCGGGTCATGACACAGGGGAATATTTTTCAGGCAAGGAATGCGCACGCTCTCGCCAATCTGATTTTTCCAGAGGAGATGAAGCACATATTTGGAATCCCCTGATCTTTCTGCCTTTAATGGTGTGCATTACATGCAATTGTGGTGGGATTTGAAGAAGTGCACTTTGGGGGGGAATATATTCTGGACAAAGATTAGCTTGCGCTTAGCCTATTTGAATTATTGGTTATATGTGTAATATCCCATTCAAAAGCGCTGAACTTTCTCTATTTAATGATATAGAATACATGCCATTGTGGTGACCTTTCAAGCAGGCATGCCTGCAACTGCCGGTTTAGTGCAGGAATCCGGCGGAATCCTGCATTCTGGCCACGGGCAGCCGGTGCCGGTGCTGGAATGGCCAAAACTGCTTGGAATCCAGCTGCAGGTGCTGGAATCCGGCAAAATTCTGGCACGACAGCACTGGATCAGATGGGAGGGTTACAACCCAATTGAGGATACAGAAGAGCAAGCTGAGAAATTTGCAAACATGGATGACTTGCTAGAGGACTTGCGCAGCAGAGAACCCAATGCACCAATGCCAGGAAAGGTGGAGTCACCTAAGAATGACTCAAAGAATGGCACCAGGATTAGTAAGCAAAAAAGGAAACGGGGATAAAAGGACCATGGAACAGCCTACAAAATCCAAGTCGACTGGCTATCCATTCACACCACTATAAAACAAATAACACACAATGCCCGCAAACCACTTTCGCATCCCAGGATTCGCCATCAACCTCAACCAAGGGCTGCGCCACCCTCCGCGCATCATCCCCCAACCCGCTCAGTATGGCCTTGAAGATGCACGTAGGTATGCTGAAAGGCTAATGCCAGGGGTAAACCTGGGCTACATCCCCAAGAAGGAACGCCACGAGAAGGACTGGGTAGCCAAATGAGCATACCTAGACTGTCATGACCCGCGTGCATGACCACCAAACCATCGGTCAAGTCTAGATCATTAGGTAATTATCGTATTTTCCTGAAGTCATTCCAAACACTTTATGAGTCACATGACTCTGGTGCCTACCATGGGTAGCCAGCTTTCGTAACTCGCACCAAGTAACTCTCTCCACATAATGCAAGTGCGAGGTGTGAGTCACATGACCTTGGCGCTTACCGTGGCTAGCCCGCTTACATAACTCACACCAAGTAACTCTCTCCATGTAATGCAAGTGCGAGGTGCGAGTTAGTCAGCAGAGTCACATGACCCTAGGATTAAGTGCGGCTCTTATAAGATTTGGAGCCGCAAATATCTGAGGTGCTAGTACACGTGACTAAAGTAACAGACACATGTGACCGTCTTGGCGATGCCTAATAGGCCATCGACGCTGCACATGACTTTGTTATTACTCCGGACTGCGGATTAAAATGACTCACACCCACAAGGGTATATAAGCAGGAGTAAGGCGAACTGAGGCCCTCAGTTAGCCTTATCTTGTCCACCACACTGAGACCGACTAGTACATAGTAAACACCACAAATAAATACACAATAAATACAGAACCAATACGGACAGTAAACAGAACATCGAGCCACCGTTAGCCACTAGATCAGAGAACTAGCAGGTCATAACATTATAAGGCTAACTTCACCCTAACCCATGGCTCACCACAGCAACAACAGAAAGGAAAGCGAAGCAGACTCTGTGATCCATAGACACACGGGAAACTATGTCACAGCAGCAACCAACAGTACGCTACTCAACTTGCTTAGCAAGCCGGGCAGCGTCGCAAGCTTCCCAGCAGGAAGCCCTGCCACCTGAAACCCAGCACGAAGACCTGCCACCAGAAGCGGATCTGACAGACCTCAATGCCACCCACCTCAACATCCCAGGTACCATGCCAGAACCGCCACTAGTCCAACCTATTCCCCAACGCCACTCTTCCATCATTCTCAATCAACTGCCGCCGCCACCAGTAGTGGGCGTAGAAATAACCATAGATACCTCCACCCAGGAGGTCGATGACATAACCCGCACAATGGTAGAACAGGCCAAAAGAATGAACACCAGACCACCAACCCCGGCAGAAGCCCTCAGAACTGGGAGCGGAGTGAGGCTAGTGCAACCACGAGCCCCTAACCTGGTCCTGCTAATCGCTGAGGCCTTTAGAGACAGTCTTCTGACCCTCCAGAAGACTACCCTTACTGAGATTAGGAAGAGCACCGAACCCTCGATCCGACTGGAAGGGGTCGTTACGGGAATGCTACAGACTTTGCAGGAGGCCCGAGACTCCACGGTTGGTACCCAAAATCATACATATCATCTAGGTATGGAAGTTAGAAAACAACAAACAACATCCGAAGCTATCGGTGAGACCATTAAAGATATAAACAAGGCCTTAGTCGCACAAGGCCAAAGTCTAGTGAATATGGGAACCATGATAGTGACTCTGGATTGACAGCTCACTGAAATAGATCAAGCAGTCAAGGACACAGGGGAAATTACCACTGCTGTAGAACAACAGACGACAGACCTAGCAAACGGTATGGACGAACTCGCCAGGGAACACCAAAGGGAAGCAACACCACGAAGGGAGAGGGCACCAGCACCCGAGGTTACTACCGGAGAAACTATCTTCAGCAGGGACCCCCTGGGAAGGAGACCCTTCATAAGGGAATCCACGGCTCATCCAGGAGGAGGACCAGGAGATAGCGACCCTGAAGGTAGTGGCAACGAAGGGGACCAGAGAGGGAGACCAGACAAGAGGAAAGCAAAAACCAAGGATACAAAGATGAACCAGACAACAGCAACAGGAACAGCAATTCCGAAGGAAGCACGCACCAAGAAGCCGGAAGCGTACAACAGAAAGAAAGGAAAAGAAGCGGAAACCTTTATCACTAAGATGGAACTCTACTTCGATGACTACGAAGAGGGAACCTTCGGAGACTGACGCAAGATGAATCACACATTACTAAATTTAGCTTCAGGAACTGCAGGCAACTGGGCACAACTGCTTATCAAAGCATTCCAAGCTAAGGAGGACCACGAGTTCCTGAGGGGTTGGGAATCATTCAAAAAGGCCTTCCTTATAAACTTTGGAGACCCAGTTAAGAAAGAGAAGGCCATTCATGACCTAGGGAAGCTCACACAGAAAAAAAGTGTACAAGCCTATGCCACCCAGTTCAGGAACCTTGCTCAGGAAGTAGAATGGAACCGCGAAGCCCTGATCGACAGGTTTAAAGGAGGACTTAAACCCAACGTGCGACAGGAACTGCTTAAACTGGAGCTATATGGTGCACTCAAAGATTCCTCTCTTGAGGAATGGATAGCGATAGCCTGCTGGACAGACGATATCCTATTTGCAACCAAACGCCTAGTGGGCAAAACGGGATCAACCATCACGGCGAAGGCAACACCAATAGCTACAGTAACAGGGAAGGCTGATTGCTCTCCACCCCAAAAGGGAAACTCCTTTGAGAAGATCTCTGACATGGAGAAACAACAACGACCAAGAGAAGGCCTGTGCCTCAAATGCACCAAGCCAGGACATGTGATAAAGGATTGCTGAGGAAGCTGGGTCAACACTACAAAGGGAAACCCATACGGGAAGACAGGGAAGGAAGTCGTAGACGAGGAGGTCCCAGAACCTGAGTCGGAAAACTGAAGGGGGACACCCGCACCATGTCCGACACCCCCAAAGATACCAACCTGACGCATGTATTCTACCTCAAGAAATCAAACGGAGAATCAATCATTTATGCGTCGGTAGAAGGAATCATGGAACCTGCTAAAACTCTCATTGACTCCGGATCCTCGAGGAACTTCATTGACACAAGATACGTCAAGGAGAACCAAATAGAAACAGCACCGCTAAAGCATAGTAAGGCGGTCATAGCGATTGACAGAAAGGAGATCGAAGAAAGAATCTCCCAAAAAGCGACCCTAGAGGTCAAAGTAGAAGGAAAGAAATGGCAATGCGCTTGCTATGTGATGCCCCTAGGGGGGGTTGAGATCATCCTGGGAAAGGACTGGCTCAAAGAAGCAAACCCCATCATCAGATGGAAGGACCTCTCCATCACCTACCAAGACAAAATCACAGGAAAACCAGCAACGGAAATAACAGCAGAACCAGATATCCCGGAGGAGTTCTCGGAATATAAAGACCTCTTTCAGGAGGAGGGTTTCAGTGAAATGCCGGAGCATTGGGTATATGACTGTGCTATCAATTTCATCGAAGGGGCCGAACTCCCCAAACCGGCAAAGACATACCCAATGTCCCCGGCGGAATCACGAGCACTGAAGGAATATCTGGATAAAGAACTAAAAGATGGGAAAATCAGACCAAGTATGTCACCCATCGCGTCCCCCTGCTTCTACATAAATAAGGCAGACAGAGGACTGAGGCTGGTAGTGGACTATCAAAAATTGAACGCGATCACCAAACTGGATCAATTCCCGATGCCAATCCAAGCAGACCTTGTTGAAAAGCTTAAAGATGCTAAAATATTCACCAAGATGGACATCTGCTGGGGTTTCAACAACATCTGTATCAAAGAAGGAGATGAGTGGAAGACAGCTTTCAGAACCAAGGAAGGACTGTTTGAGTACCTAGTAATGCCCTTCGGGGTAAAGAACGGGCCTGTGACCTTCCAGCGCTTCATGAACAAAATATTCCACGACATTATTGACGTCTACATGGTAGTATACATGGATGACATCCTAATATATTCCAATACGGAGGAAGAACATACCGGACATGTTAAGGAGGTCCTTAACCGACTCCAGAAGCATCATCTGTTCCTGAAGCCCCATAAGTGTAAGTTCTACACTACCCACACTGGCTTTATTGGGATTGTCATCACCCCGGAAGGGATATCTATGGAAAAGGAAAAGGTAAAAGCAGTTGAAGGATGGAAAGAACCTTCTACAGTGAAACAGATGCAAGCCTTCCTGGGCTTCACCAATTTCTACCAGAGATTTGTGAAGGACTTCAGTAAGATCACTAAGCCACTAACAAATCTAACTAGGAAGAAAACACCCTGGACATGGGGACAAGAGGAGGCAGACGCCTTCGCAGCAATCAAAAGGGAAATATGCAAGGAACCGGTGTTAATCCACCCAGACCCAAAGAAGCCCTACTACATGGAAACGGACGCGTCTGGAGTGGCCCTGGGGGCAGTGCTCAACCAGAAGGGGGAAGACGGGAGGCTACATCCCATAGCCTTCCTCTCAGAAAGCTTCACACCCCCACAACTAAACTACGACACACACGACAAGGAGCTGCCAGCTATCATAAGAGGACTCAAGCATTGGAGACTGTTCCTGGAAGGGACCAAAACCCCAGTAACGGTGTACACCAACCACCGGAACCTTCAGTTCTGGAACAAGGCCCAGGTCTGGAACAGAAGGCACGCAAGATGGCACACGATTCTAGCCTCATTCAATTTTACCATCGAGTATAGGCCGGGTAAGATGTCAAACAAACCGGATGCATTGTCGAGAAGACACAATCATAATGATGGAGCTATACCCCTGCAAATTATGATCTCAGAAGAGAAGTTCATAGGATTTAGGGCAGAGGTCACGGAAAACCTCTTGGACAAAGTTCGAGAAGCCCAAGGAGAAGATGAATCCCTAACGACCCTAATATCCAGTACAGAAGGAAAAGAATCCCTACCACCATCTGTAAGGAAGCAGTTTGATAGGTATCAGATTGAAGAAGGAATTCTCCGTTACAACGGGAGGGTATACGTTCCTGAGGACAAAGACATCCGCGAACGTTTACTAAAATTGTACCATGATCACCCTATCACTGGACACCAAGGGGAACAAAGGACGGCAGAGCTCTTATCCGAGGGATATTATTGGCCTGGGATGATCACCCAGGTAAAAGAGTATGTAGGATCCTGCAGGGTCTGCAGAAGGGTCAAAGGCCATAAACAACCAAGCGAGACCAAATCGCTACCAAACCCTGTGAAACCATGGAAAGACATTGCTTATGACTTCATCGTCAAATTACCGGTGTCAAACAGGTACGACAGCATTCTGACGGTAGTGGACCGATACTCCAGACAAGCACATTTCATCCCCTGCCTGGAATCTACCAACGCTGAGGAATTAGCGGAAATATTCATCAAAGAAATATGGAAACTGCACGGAACACCCGCGAGGACAGTATCTGACAGGGGCCCAACATTCAACAGCCAATTCCTAAGGGCGTTGTATCAGAAGCTACAGATCCAACCCCAGTTCTCCACCGCCTATCACCCTCAAACCGACGGATTAGCGGAACGAACAAACCAGTGGGTGGAAGGTTTTCTAAGAACGTTCTGTAACTACCGACAGAACGACTGGTCGAAGTGGTTACCCATAGCTGAATTCTGCCACAACCAGCATAAGAATTCCGCAACGGGCATATCTGCCTTCATCAGGAAAAAAGCACAGTCAGACGTAGCACAAGTAATGAGGTAGAGAGCCACAAAAGGCCCCCATAGCTCCATAGTATGTCTAGGTAGACCTCATAGCTCTCATAGCACCCATAGCTCAGATAGCAGCCATAGCACCTATAGCCTTGATAGGATTTGAAATATACTCCCAATTCTGACATCTGCTGATCACTTGCCATTTTTGGACAGAAAAAAGTCATGTCCCAGCGAGTATTTTGCATTTTTCTCAGCCAATACACATCCAAATAAGGTTCTGAAGCCATATTTGGACTCACCCAGCCCTGGTGCACCTGTGTGCCAACTTTGGCAAATTTCAAATTTGTGCATATAATCACCCCTGACACCCCCTGCCCTGTCCAGCTGACAAGTCCAGCCCTCCCCCACGGCAGCCTCAGGCAGTTGGGGCCACTCACCATGCCTGGGGGTATTCTATAGCATTTAGCAGCATTGGTCAAGGGGGGAAGGGAAAATAATGGTGGATTAAGGATTTGCACTAAAAATCAAAGTTTGACACATCCATAATGGTACAAAGTTAACTAAACTACCATTCTGGGTACAGTGGCTGTGCCTGCTATGAGTGCTATGTGGCAGGACACTTGATCCCCATAGCTCCCAAAAATGTGCCACGGTTCTACCTCAGCTTTGAGTGCTATGGTGGCTATCATAGCCATCATAGCTGAAATAGCAGGATGCACTTTTTGCTGATGGACCAGCAGAGCTCCAGACTGATTCTCCAGAGCTTTCTCCTGAGTGCTCTGGATTTGGGGGGGTGTCTCTGCTCACTCATGCACTCCCGAGATCTCAGGAGATCTCCGGATGAAATTGCTGTTTTGCTGAGCAGTTCTGTGAGCAAGTGTAATTCATAGGTCAGCTTGCTGTGAGGCAGTCTGGATGGCTCTTTGGAGGTTTCTCTGATCACCATAGCACACACACAGCTCATGTCCGGTACATTCTACTATACTCCGATACAATAAGCACAGCAAGACAACATCACAACTTGAAAACAATCACGCGATTCGGCCGGCAAGGTATGGGCCGCGAGGCGCTTATGCATTTAGTCAGCACTAGTACACCACCACCAACACTGATTCACCAAACCATGTCAAGTATTCCACCTTCATCTGTTTGATGAAAGTTTCAAGAATTTAGCCAATTTCTGCTGAACAGCTTTCGGGTCCTGTGGTGCTGTAACCCGCGGTTGCTCCGCCAGATCTTCGGTGCTGTGGGCCAATACCGGCAAATCCTTCGCCGTGGCAAGGACACCCTGCTGTAATGGCGGTAGTTTCTCGCGATCTGAACCAATTTTGGCATTAGTTTCAACCCACCCGGCCACGCCAGCTCACTACCGTTTAGCTCGTCGGATAAGAACCGTAATAGCAGCACCGAGGCTGGTGTAAGCTGAAGCTCTAGCAAGGTCTTATCTCTAACAGTAGCATCGGAAACCTTGAGCTCTCGAGCTGGTGGCTGGTCTTTTATAAGGCGTCAAATATGCACCCTAGCGACTCCGTTATTGTCCACTTACAGAGCACAAACTTAATGGGTTTGGTTTCGTCATTTAGACACTCGCGAACGAAGGCATAGACGGCCTTTATCTTGCTTGTTGAGGGAAAGGATTTCTCCAACTGCATTTGGTTATGGAATCGAACCCGGATCGTGCACTGCCCACCACGAACAAGCCGCGTAATGAGACTATCCTAACTCTGAGACCATTACTCACGTTGGGCCATTTCTTCAATCGAGCCTCTTGTTGACGATCACGCATTTGCTGTGTCATGAGAGGCGCATTCTGCAGCCGTTCCGCGCGCCTAGTTTGATCCTGGTATGCCGCAGCAACTTCGGCAGCGGTAGGTTCCAGATCGATAGGAATCGATGGAGCTGGATGCCTGTCAGCCCTGATCAAGCGCGCAGGCTCAGCTCGCGCACCCGAAGTAGACGTGCCAGTCGGAGGGTTCCACAGTCTAAAAGGCATACCCGGCAGGGTGCCAGTCTCGCCGACTGTTTGAGGCGACCTCTGCAGCTCTTGGGGTTGTTCAGACGGTGGTAGAGTATCGGTAGACTCGGGTTGCGCATTTTCAGCCATGATACGTTTACAAGATTCCGGACTGTGAATGTGGCTCGAGCAGAGGAAACCGGACGCGTGTCCACGGATCACGTGAGGATCGAGCCGGGTTCACCGCTCCCGATCAGGTTCCGAAATGCCACGATAACTCAAACGGAAATCGACGACACAGACTTGGTTCTTGGCCGTACACTATGCCTCCGCAGATCTACTTGACTACAAGCACCCGGTCTTCTCCGTCCCCTCCTCCGGATTCTCCTGGTCCGATAGTTACCGACACAGGCTCAATTCTACCTGGGGGCTCCCAAGTGCGCAGACGTGGGCGGACTGGAGCTCAACCAGGGCTGACACCTATTCGACCTACTGTCGACTACAGTACTACCAACAGCTACCTTGGAGGCGAGAGTACTATGGACAATGATACTACGGACGGGGACACCTATGCTATCTCACGCTATAGCCGCTCTCGTGTTGCCAACAGTGGTGCCAATCAGGTCATGTCTCTCGCCAGCCGTTCTCGTGCTGAAAGCCCAGATAGCCGGAGCCGGACTCTTGCCGACCGCCGGGCTGCCCCCACACATCGTCGGGAGAGCCCACATCCACCTACTGCCAGCACACGTAGTACTGGGCCGGTTACTCAGTCCCCTAGGTGTTTCTATCTTTTGCCTGACAAAATCACTCTCGGACCTTTGAGCGTTGACGCAAGACAAGCGGCCGAGTACGCCCTTTTAAATGCTGCCCTCAGTCTAGCAGCATGGAGACTGTCCATCGTCGGAGAGCAGAGCGTGGCTTTTGGTTCGTTCCATGCATCCCATTCCAGACAACTGTCTTATAACCTTTATAGTTCTACTATGCATCATGGTCTGCACTCTTGTCTACGAGTACGGCTGGTCGATTGTGGATTTGTTCAAACCTCAAACGACAGAGGGCCCAAGCACCGGCTCTACCATTCCATCAGATAGAGCACCTCGCCGTGCTCGTGTCATTGTAACTCCTCAACGTGGGTATGTCTGGATGACAGACGAAAAAAATTACCGGTGAGCGCCAGTAAATTGGCCATGGTCATGCGGAACTGAAGACCATCTCGCAGGGAATGTTCCGATAACGGTGAATCGACAGCGACTCTGCTTGGCCCCTTGATTGCAGCATCCGCCCTTTACATATCCATATTTCCCACTTCGTCGCTCCCATTCAGCTCGAACTGGCATATGGAACCCGCTCTCCCTTTACTTGGCCGCGACGATCTGAACGAAACGCAAGCCACTGTTGCGTCCCGGCGCGCACTCGTTCAATGCATGTCTCTCAACACACTACTCTTATTTGCACATATGTATGCAGCCAGCAATTTGCGTAGCTGGCCGAGACCCGAAAATACCCCACAGGAGGGCCGGCGTGTCATTCTGTTTGTCTTGTTTTCGGGTTGCTTAACACTGGCCAGCCTCGGGTTTTATGAAGCATCCCGAGCTGCGGGATGGACTTTCCTGAACGGTGCGTACCGCCGGAAACCGCTATCACAATGCTAATTAGCATAACAGAGATATCCAGTTTGGATTTAATTTGTTCTACCTTTTTTTTTCAGACGTCGCTATATGCCATGGTTCGAATGGCGCGTCGAGCGTTTACGATGGGTGAAGTTGTGTTGGTTGCCCATGGAGCTACGGCACTATTTCTTGAGACCATCAACATTTCTATCAT
>WSTG01001312.1:0-10466 GCA_019616325.1 Ceratobasidium sp. 394 | reverse complement strand
ATCCCAGTCCCAACCGAGTGGCTACGTGACTTGGCAAAACCCGGGGTCTGGCGCCGAATAGTTCCAAGCCTCCGGGCTGTGAGCATATTTGGGGAGGAGTTGCTATAAGGTACTTCGATACATTTGAGCTTTACGCCCACGCGCGTTGATTCATACATAATTGTCAAGGTATCACGCATGATGAAGTTCTGTGCGAATTTATGTCGCCATCTTGCTCATCGCTTGGGGTCGGAATTAGATTGCGTGGGTCAGCTACTTGGATTACATTGGCCATCTAGTCTATGATCTTCTCCCGGCAACCTTATCTTGATACCTCGCGCGTGCCCCTTGCGGGATCCCGCAACATATTCAGTTTCTTTTTTGATAAATAATGTTATCTCAGTATACATTCTCGCGGGTCCAGGCTCAAGGGGAAACAGCCTAAGCCGGGGTTAACTTTTCGGCGATCAAGCGCCCAGGACACGTTACGTAACCATCACCAGAGCCAAATGTTTGAATTCGGATATAAACTATAACAACCACATCGCATTGATGCGCGTCTTGGCGGCTGAGGCGAGGATAGTGTGCGCGCTTTGTATTCTACTCCTCGCTGTTTTGAAGTCATTCCTCGTGGGCGCTGTCAGCCCCTCCGCTCCGGAGGCTGTCCAGTATGATGTCGGCGGTCTAGGTTCAGGCACTAGTTGAGCGCTGGCGTTGTGTTGACACGTTCCCGGGCTTATAACAACGGGGTTTCGTCTCTCGACCTTCAACCACCTATTGACTCCCTCCCTCCGGTCTCAATGTCTTCTAAGTCCCACAAGAGTCTGATCCTTCCTGAGCGAAGCAACTACACGCTGGAGCTCGTAGGCGATCCTAACGCTGGCGGACCTGTCGTTGTCAAGGCTGTTCTCACTGCTGGCTCTACTTACCGATGGAACCCAGATGCACCGGCTGACCCTCAGTTCAACTTGTCTGGGATGATCGGAAATGATAACGGGGCGTTCAAGTGGGGACGCGCGGCATTCGAGCAAAGCGGTCGAAACTTTTCTTTGATCAAGGACGACACCACTCAGGCTTTTATTTTACGTGGCGAGTTACTTGACTTGCTCGGAAAATACAAGGAGACGACAATCAATCTGGACGAAAAGCTCAAGATTGAAGAGTATGTCGATCAAGGGAGCTACGAGACGTTTCATCGGTTGGTTGAGAGGCACCTTACCCCACCCGAGGTATGCACGTTGGTATTCACTGAGTGACCGTGCTTGACTTATGTGTGTCGAATAGCGGACGCTAGTTTTATGCTTCGATGGGACCTCCAATCACTTTAGCAACAAGGTGAGCGCGATAACCTACTGAGAAATCATCAAGGTTAATCTTGGTTCATAGAATACCAACGTTGTGAAATTGGTGGAGCTATTAAAGAAGAACGACCCTTCGCGTCAAATGGTAAGCCCAAACCTCTTAATTTCAGCCCTAAGCTCACAGGATCCCGGCAGGTATATTACCAGGTAAGGAATACGCCCCAATCATAGCGGAATTTCATGCGAACCGAATGTTGTAGACTGGCGTTGGCACTTATGCGCCCCCTGGAATGATGACAAGCATTGGCTTGACAGTGGCCGAGAAAGCGGACGAGGCAGCGGCTTGGTACGTCACATCGATCCTGCATTTGACGTAAAAAGATCCTGACACTAGAACAAAGGTATCTTTACCAGCACGTATGTAACCTTGCTGTGCCTACTTTGACCTTTTTTGACGCTTGAACTTGCAGGTCATTGATGGATACAAATACCTGATGGAGAGTTATCGCAGTACGTCTTGCGATATCCGACACACAACGTTTACTCACGCTACACCGTCAGTTGGGGATAACATTACAATATTTGGATTTTCTCGCGGCGCTTTCACTGCACGTGCACTTGCTGGCATGCTTCACTGCGTAAGTTTCCAGCCTCGTCGCGGAACATGCCAACCCTAATCTCAACTCGCTTAGGTGGGACTCCTCCCTAGGCATAATACTGGCATGTCTATTTCAGTCACATGCCTATTTTTGTTAACTGACCATTATGGTAATAGAGCACATTCCGTTTGCCTACGAGGTGTACAAAAACGCCAAAGACATAAACGACCCCAACAAGGATTCTGGCACCAACAACCCAACAGCCACCGGCTCTCGACCACAAGAGGTTGACCCCGAAGAATTCAAGCGCACCTTCTGTATCCCAGTCAAAATCGACTTTGTTGGTGTATGGTTAGTCGCGAGCTAGTATCTAGTACGATGAATTTCTGGAATGACGTGATTAAATAGGGATACTGTTGCGAGCGTCGGTGCACTCCTCCCAAAAACCTTGCCATGGATCGACTACAACCCCAGTATCCTCATCTTTCGGTGCGTCTTTTGTTGCCTATGTCTTTTGTGTATTCACACTATCTATTATTCCAGGCAAGCCCTCGCACTAGATGAGCGCAGGGGTAACTTTATCCCGAGTGTCTGGGACCACCGTCATACCCAAGCTCTCGTGCAAGACGTTCGCGAAGTGTGGTTCCGGGGCGAACACTCGGATATCGGCGGGGGTTCCGCTGGTCCTAAGTCCACAACGGGACCCGACGGCAAATCCACTATCGATTATTCGATGCTGAGCAACATCACCTTGCGCTGGATGATTCGTCAGATCATCGACTGCAAGACCGGGATCTTGTTTGATTATAGTTCGGTTGATTTGTATCGAACTAAGAACATTTTGGAGGTGCCGCCGACCGCGGCTGCCAAGGGCAAATGGGACTGGGTTAATCGGGTTGAGGCTTCGATTAAGCTCGACCACGACGATGTGGACCATGGTATATACGATTCGATTGGGTGGAGTCCGCTTTGGAACGCGTTAGAGTATCTGCCGGTCTCAAAGCCGATAAAGACCGAGGCATTCGGCCCTGATACAACACGGTGGTGAGCCAGATTCGTGGAGTGTTATTGATCAAGTGCCTTACAATCGACTTGTTCACAGGCCGAACGCAAAAGGCGGCCGGTCCATTTACCGCACCAGCCCCGCGGACCCTATTTTCATTCATAGCTCCGTGGTGGCCTATCTTATGTCAACTGAGGCTGGTGCAGTCAAAGAAGACTACAAGCCGCGCGCAAAGTGGTATGGCTATGACCAGAGCGATTGGCCGCGCATTGAGGACGTGCCTCATACCGATGATGTACAAGCCAGTTTTGTGTTTCCGGAAGCTGCTGGGAAGAAGCTGGATATGGTGCGTCCTGCCAAGGCAGAAGCGGGAAGCGGGTGGAAGTGGAATATCTTCTCGAAGTGATCAATGAGCTGGATGTATGCGTTGTTGAGATCATCATGCGTGTCGTCTGCACCAGAGTCAATGCAATACGCCGCTCCGTTTACTCGCCTATTATCATATTATGGGGTTTCGAGTAATATCATGGTGCTATGTAATGATTCACCCATCTAGAGAGATTTGGACAGCAAAAGGACAAGCGCTGTTCGGAGTCTTAAGAGTACACACAACGGTACCTGCCATGAATTACGGGAAACATAGCTACGAGCCTAATCAATACAATTTACCTGTGTCAGATATTCCTCAAGAGGGGATTCCTGTATACAGCTTCCACTGGATATGGTTCTGGACCACTGTAAACCAGGCACGATTCAAAGCCGCCTAACTTGGCACTCTATCTATATGAGTATGGCTACCGGTGCTATGTAACCCCCGTACCTGGGAATCGTAGTGTCAAGGAGAATATGGCAATTGACCACATAGCTTTGTGCCTGAAAGCGCTCACTGCTTGGTTTATCAGCTTCCTGTTTGGGTCTTCTGCCGTTTTCCACTCCTGATTCCCGGTCCGAGTTTTTTTCCCGACGGCGATCGGGAGTACCGTGCCAAGATAGCGACGCGCACGTTGGATAGCGCCAGCCATATGATACGGTGACGGAGCGCGCATGTGGACCGACTAAAAGCTGTGGTGACAAAGAGCGCCAAGACTCTAGCAGGAGAGTATAAATACATACGAGCAAGTGGGTTCAAGGATAACTCACTACTGTCTTTCCTCGCCTTTTACCATGGTTGCTCTTATCAAAGCCATCCTCCTCGTTGTCCTCTCTGGACTCGCGCTCGCTATCCCAGCTCCTACCAAGACCTCGCCGGCTGAGAAGCGTACGATTTCGGGTGTTACGGGTGCCGACTGCGGTGGTATGTTTGTCGTACATGATTTGTAGCACGATCGAAATCGTTGTTATGCTAGGTTTTACGTTTACTGCTGATCAGGTCGCTGCAGCTGCGTCTGCCGCTGCGAGTCATATTGCCAGCGATAGTGTCGTAGGATCGAACAAGTACCCGCACGTTTTCAACAACCGTGAAGGCAAGTTATCACTGAAATATTTGCCTCTTTTTGCCGCGTACTTATAGTTTGAATATAGGATTTACTTTCGACGATGGTTGCAATCCTCCATTCTTCGAGTTCCCGGTCTTCCCCTCCAAGGTGTACACTGGTGGTAGCCCGGGCGCCGATCGGGTGATCGTTGGGAGTGTGTCCGGGTCCGATGCTGCATTCTGTGGTATGTTTCAACTCTTGGTATGGGGCGAGACGCTGACGGGCTAGCTGTAGATGTTATTACCCATCGCGGTGCGACGGGGAACGGGTTTTTGCAGTGCGACAACGCATGAATGGGGGATATATGTTTTCGAGGGTGACCATTACGACTGAATATTTTGGACTTTGTGAATAAATTAAGTTTGGGTGCGTACACCAGGATAGATTCTTGAAGGTGTGGTGGGCAGTGTGTCGGGAGGTTCTGCGACTTCGCATGTGGTAACACATTCTCGCTACAAGAATAGACATTTCCCATTTTTGAGCGATGGGGAAAGAGTTAGTCCGAGGGCAAGCCGGGTAACTGCTGACTCGCTCGGCCATCATGGTTACTCCGACGTCGGGCCGATCCCTGACTCGCGGATTGCCGGGCGCTTAGGAAACCGGTGCGCCTGAAAATTTGTTCGCTTGTCTGAGTTATATTTCCATCTGGGTTGCCACGCTCTCCGTCTCTTTCAGACACATCCTCATTGGCTTTCATTACATCGATCCACGCATTGTCCTCAACGCGGTTCGAGTAAAGTCCGCACTCCAAGTCACAGTCCGTCTCATTGGCTGGGCATTTGCCCGATGGTGGTTTTCAAGGCTAGAAGGAAATCATGAGGCGCTACTCATGGTGAATGTATCAAGGCTATGGCGCGACGGTGGCGTTTGAAGCTTTGCTCATTGGCTGCACCCATGTCGCAACCGAGTCACCCCTAACACGCCCCTGGCGCACGTTGCATGACTCGGCACGCGCAACGCTTTATCTATAGCATGACGACCGCCCTTGATCCCCAACTCCCCCATCTAAGCGCTCATCGCCTAATCCGCCGACACGTGACCTTTCTGGGGCGTTCCCCGACGATATTATGAACAATAGCAGGGGCGAGCAGATTGTGGCCCGGCTTTTTGTCAAGGTCGCGCTACTGATATCTGACGCCCGACTAACGAACAGAGAGCCCCCGGCGGCGACGGCCAAGATTGACAAGTGGGTGCGTGTTGTCGTCTTGCTCTGGTGGCTTACCACGGCTGATTTCGGACTTAGTTCCAACTAGAAGTGAGGGATGACGGCGCGTTTGCGAGTCTTGCGCAGGATTTGAGGGAGTTTGCGAGCGATGGCGGCGGGCCGCTCGAGTTGCGCGTACGAACGGTATTGGTGTTGCCCCACCTCGCTCCACTTTCCGCCCAGGCCCTTGTGCTTTTACCCGAACCAAATCCAAATCCAACTACGAATACGACAACAACCCGACGAATACGCGTAGATTTACCACCAACTGCACGCGCAATTCTCCTCGAAGAATGGTCTCTCCAGCTCGACCGGTCCGCATTCTATCCTCAACAGGTCGAAGACCCATACCCAGGGATATACAAACAAGCTATCGCCCTCATTCGCAGTCTCTTTGGTCTGCTACGACACGTTCCTACGTGGCAGTTGCATCGCAAGCTGGGCTCTGGTGCGCCAATGCAGATTACAGTTGGGGCGACACTAGAGGCGGATCCGTTGGACGAGGATATTCTCGGCCTTGGTGAGTTCCAGCCTGCATACGAGTTGAATTGTTTCGCTAAACCCGTGACAGAGCACAAACTCGTTCCAGACGACCCCGGCCCTTCCACGTTCTCGTTTCCACCGATTGCGACACCACTTGGCGCCATCACGTTGCGTGTTCGGTACCGACCTCATGCTCGGTTCCGCCTGGACCCACTCGAGAACCTGTGGAGCTCGGCGTTCGCCTCGGGTCCACCTAGTCCAGGTGCTCAGCCTGCTGCTTCAACTACACAGAGGCAAGGAGCTGGCCCGTCGAATTCGACGTCTCCTGCGTCGCCGTCTCCACCGACTTTGGCACGTGCGCCGGTCGTGGATTTGGATTCTCCGGCCTTTACTCCTACATTACTCGCGACTCGACAAAGGGCGTCCCTTACCGGCTCTGGCTCACCCCTCCGACCTGCATCGCGCACTGGTGCAGGGGCTCTGAGCACAACTCCAACTGTTGGGCCGAGCTTACCTCCCATTCGACCTCGAACGGTTTCCCAGTTGTCGTCTGGCGGGGAACCGGGCTCACCACGGCGGGGAGTGTTGGGGATGGGAGAGTCTGGATCGCCAAGGCGGACAGTATACGATCTATTACCCCGCTCACCACCGGCGAGTCCGCGACTTGGAACGGAAACGTACGGAGGCGAGGGTGGGTCGGGGCTAAGCAGGACACGGAGAGAAAGTCTTCTTAGTGCAGGAGCAGGAAGGACGAGTGGGTCAAATTCGCCATTTGGTGCAACGGGTGGTACAGGACTTATGCTTGCCACGACGATACGAGAAGGAGCCGCAGGAGATATACCCCCACCCTCGCCTCGTCGACCGTCTTCGACGATCAATCCATTCAAAGGTCCGACCCTTGCCTCGTCTCCACGAACTGGCCTTGGGGCCAACTCACCACTCGGGATTGGCGGAAGTCCACGTACCACACCAGGATTGGGCTTGGGGACGTCGCCGAGGTCTGGGCTTGGACCTGGAGGTGGAGGTGGGAGCGATGGAAGGAGAAGTCTTGATAGTGGTGGCGGTGGTGCGGAAGGGACGCAGGCCCAACCCCAGCCAATCAAGCGGTACGATACCTCGTTTGGACATCGAGCTGCGAGGAGTCAGGGCAGTTTGGGAAGTGGGGGTGCTGGAGGAGTGGGAAGCGTAGGGACGGGTACTGGCGTGCCTGGCAGTTTAGGCGCGGCAACCGGAGGTACAGGGGGAAGTGTTGGGAATACGGGTGCGGGGGGACCGGGGAGTGTAGGTGGGACGAGTACGGGAAGTGGTGGACAGCATACGCGGCTGGCGACTATTGGGGTGAGTTGTCATGTTTTTGTTTGCGTGAACCCACTCTCATTTTACATCTTACATCTCTCGCATACTTTCGATATGACGTATTATACTTCATCTTATGGTTTCCGAATATCTCGCCGAACAGAGTCAATCATACGCGAGTCAATTCGCTCACGACGAAGAGCTTGGGGAATTTATCGCCTCGATCGATGGACGACCACAACTCGGGCTCGACGTAGCTGGAACCGGGACCGAGCCTCGTGCCGGCGGAAGCGCGCTAAGTCGACCACCCCTTAGCGCGCTCGGAACCGAAACAGAGATGGGCATGGGGTCAGAGAGGTTTCCACTCGCGTCTCCAATCCAGGAACGCCTCCCACTGGGGTCTCCTGTCCAAGACCGACTCCCCTTGGGGTCTCCAATCCCAAGCCGCCTGCCGATAGGAGAACCCGAACCCACCCGAGCTGAGCGGTTTCCTCCGTCCAGCTTACCTGCTCGATATTCAGCGCTCCCGCCCGTTTCACCTGATGTCCCAAGGCCGCTACCTCCGCCGCTACAGAGTGTACCCCCGTCGCCGGCCGAAAGCGCGTGGCCTTTGCGATCGCGGGACCGGAGTGCATCGAGGGAACGAGGGCCGCGTGGGTTCTCGAGAGAGCGGTTTGGTGATTCCGCCCTGCCTCCACTTGCAGAGCGAACCTTTGGAGACCGGGTCCGCGCCATGTCTCTTGCCGATCGACCACCGTCGACTATCCGAGAGCGGCACGAACGGGAACGCACGACTTCGTTTGCGCGCCGAATGTTGACGAACCGAGACGAGGTCGAGGCAGCTGTGCAGCTCATGACTGCGTCGTTCCAGGCCTCGTATGCGCCACCTTCGCCTGGTACCCCAACTGGACAATTGGCTGAATCGAGTGGAGGAAGGAGGCAGATTGGAAATGATGAGATTGTGGGTCGGTTGGAGCTTGGTGGGAGCGGGAGTATCGGAGGACGCGGTGGGGGAAGTATGAGACCTGGGAGGGATACAGATACGTGGAAAGAGACCGGGGATTGGGACCAACGTATGGGCGGCTGGCGCTAAGCAGAGCGCGAACTCAAACTTTTCCTTCCGTTCTTGTTTTTTCTATGTTTGCTCTGAAACGACTTTACGACTAACGACCAACACAACGTGGCGCTCTATAACAATGTATTTCTATTATTCCTTCATCTCCTGCTTATCTATCTTCCTCCCCCGCTCAATCCGTGTTTTCTTGTTTTGTTTGATGATGACCTTGTCAGGATAACTATTCTGGTTCGCTTAGATGTGGTTGTTGTATATTGTGTTTGAGCGAACGCTGGCTTGGTTGCAGAGTTTGTATAGCTTTTGGTTGTATATAGAATAATTCGGAGGGTTTATTTATGATGCTTTTCAGTTCGGGTGATGAGTGGTTGATTGGTCTTGTTTGCGTATGTGTGATCAAGCCAATTCTATGCGACGCATATACACGCGACGGTTGCCATTGACGTGGAGGAACGCCGGACTTATGTGTTATCCGGTGCCTTTTGCCACTATTTGACACCTGAGGCTGGCTCTGGGGCCGCTCGGGTGTGAGCGTCGCACAGATCGGTGGGCACTCGTTCCTCCCAGTATAGTTGGCCAGGGTCTAAGCACCAGTATTTCTTGCTGGTGAAACTGCTCCTCGGATAAGAAATAAAATGGTTCGGACGATTAACCAAAGCGTCCCAGGCACACAGCAGCTCGCTCTCTCCGGTTTCTGCCTATAGCGGCTTGCAAATTTGTTTTGTTCGGCCATTGGAATGCCGCCAAGTTTCATAGTTTAAAGGGCCCTCTAATATTACCTTTCGCAAGTATTGTGTTATTGTCCGATTGAAAGTGCTCCTACATAAAACCTTGTGTGATTGTGTTCTGACATTCTTAACCATGGTACCACGGAGGCAAGGCCGAGACGGTCTCGGGCCTCTTCTAGAGTTTGCGGAAGACATGATGGTGTACCGAAATCCCGGCCAAAAGGATAACTTTCTAACAGGCGGTTCTCCTCGACCTGTGTATCGTCTCGTATTTCAACACGTGTGCTGGGTCACCGCAATACCGATCTTGGCGGCAGTCCTTGCGTACCCATTCGCCTACACTGTGGCCTAAGCTGTACAATTCAGAGCACCAGAAGATCCGTCAACCACTGGAGACGCGTTGTCGCACTACTCTGGGTTCGATCATTCTCGCGGCCATCCGAACATAGCCGATCAACCGACAAATACCGGTATGCCGAACCATTAATGAGCGAGTTCGGTTGTGAGAAATGACAAAGACGTACGAAGAAGAGGACAGCGTACGTGGCGGTGCCAATGCATGTCCCAGTCACAAGATCGTATCGGTCGACCGAGGATATATGAGTGGATTTGATGGCGCGGGCGCTAGCATCTGGCCGACTGGTAAACGCATGGGCAGCGATAGTTGCAACAAGCTATTAAAGGTTTAGCCCAAGTAAGGAAGGGAAAATCCAAGCAACTTACTTTACAGACACCAAACACTCCACTCACAACAATGCACCCCTCGAATCCGAGAACCCGATTGCCTTGAACACCATTGATGCATAATACAAGATTCCAGTATGGAAGGCCTAGATATGGAAGGTCGTAAATGGTGCTCGTCACGAATAGTTTCCCATTCGCTCGGCTAAACAGTTCACGGTAAGAGGCTCCCCGCGTTTCATCCAGCTGAGCTTGTATCCCGACCTATTCGGCGTGAATCGTAGCGACACCTTCCGACTGAGCTAGATAGCAGGAGCGGATTGACATTGAACGTGGATGGAAGGATGTAGATTGTTACGCGATACTGAGTCGGGAACGCCGACTGGGGTAACTGTTCGCCTCCATTCTTGGCGACAACCTCGATTCCCCTCCCCGGACGCTCGCCTCCTTTTCCAGCTTCACGTTCCCCAACCACGCCGGCACACGGATCGCCTCTTCCCCCCTCCCCTCCCCGCCAACCATCTCGGGCTGTCTTTCACACTAACCATCAGGACGGAAAATATGACCGTAGGCAAAAATCGAAACCCCATCGGGACCCTCCACTCGGCGGAATGAAGCTGCAAATGCGACGTCGAAGTATCGGAT